>JAEOAD010000170.1:0-25653 GCA_036365145.1 Orientallactaga sibirica
GTTATAGGTGAGACCTGGGGATACATAACCATGATGGTGTTACACATAAGGCCTGGGGAGATGTGATCATCCTTGTTTTACAAATGAGGCCTTTGGAGTCATCACTGTGCTTCTGATGAGGCCTGGGAAGACATGATCATCATTGTCTTATAGATGACACCTGGAGAGACATGATCATCATTGTTACACATGAAGCCTGTCAATGTATTACAGATGAGGCCTGTCGAGATATAATCATCATTGTGTTACAGATGACACCTGAAGAGACATGATTATCATTGTGGTACCAATGAGGCCTGGGAAGACATGATCACCATTTTGGTGTGGATGAGGCCTAGGATGACCTGATCAATATTATATTACAGATGAGGCCTTGTGAGAAATGATAATCAATGTGTTACAGATGAGTCCTGGGTAAACATGATCATCATTGTGTTGCAGAGGATCCCTGGGAAGACATGGACATCACTGTATTGCCAATGAGGACTTGGGACACATGATCATTGTGATACAGAGGATAAATAGGCAGACATGACCATAATTGTATGACAATGGGGCATGGGAAGATATGATCATCATTGTGCTGCACATGAGGCCAATGGAGACATGATAATCACTGTGTTACATATGAGGCTTTTGTAGACATGATCATCATTGTGCTACAGATGATACCTTACCTGGGTGGACATGGTCATCATTGTGATGCAGATGTGTTCTGGGCAGTCATGATCATCTGTTGTTGGGGTCCGCCCCAGGGCCACCCCAGGAGGGATGGTAGGATCTCTGTCTAGTAGGTGGTGAGAGGCATGGGGTCACGACACAGACTTTGGGAGTTGGGTGGAAGCAGGCAGAGGGCGAGCTGCTGCAAACTCATTTATTCAAAGAAGTGTAGGGGGTATAAAGGGTTTGGCTGGCCAATCATTGTATGGGGTTGTCCCCTTCTTGTGACCAATGACAGCTGGTCTCCTGACAGATCATCTTGCAGCAGGTTTCTCATGATGATGGGATTGTAGCTGTTGTCATGCCAAGTCTGTGCAGGGCACCACGTCCGCAGAAGCCACTTCCTGGTTTCTTCTGGCATATGGTCTAGCTAGGGCCAGACATGCATTGTGCTATACATATCCTCCTTTTTGTTCTTTTTGTTGGCGACCCTGGGAGGCATGGTTCTTTGCCAATCCATTGTTGACCCCAGGCCCCAAGGGATCATCACACAAGATGGAGCCTGTCTTAGGTTGCCCCATCTTATGGGGTCTAACCCGTCATTGATTACCTGCTATCCTGTTGAGAAAACCCGAGGGCTTTGGCTGTTGCCTGGGAGGCATGGGAGGGCCAAGTGGTGGTGGCTCTGTGGCGTGTGAATGGTCCCAGTAAGTGAGAATCAACTATAGAACCTGAAAAAGACTGGTGTAGGACTGGTTTACAAATGAAAAATGGTGGATAAGCTATTATATGGTGATTCATGAGGGGTTTCCTCTTCCAAAAATGATAAATGGCTCCCTGTAGTAGAACCTGGTTTGTTTGGATGGTGGTGATGCACTGCGCAAATGTTCTGAGACATCTGAAAAGGATCAGTATGATGGCGACAATAAGTAGGATTCCCACCAGGATATGAAGGGAGAAAGGGTTGAAGAAAGGAATGTAAAGTTATCATCAGGTGAGATAGCTTCAAAGCCAATGGGCACCTGTCTAACGATAACATGGAGGTCAGCATGAATAGTCATGCAAGGGCTCAGTCTACAACTAAGGAGGGAGCAGTGGAGAAAGCCCCGGGAAAAAAGTATAAAGGTGGAGGCATTGAGTGTTGGGACCAAGACAAAATAATAGGGGGCATTTAACATAAACAGTTTGTTGCGTGACTGCTGTGAGCTCACCCTTAGCACTATAAATAGTACCATTGAGTTCCTTAATGGTAGTAGATCAATGCAATCAAAGGAGTTGCAAAGGAATTTATGGCTTGTTTGAGGGTAACATTATGATAGGAGGCATTAATAAGCAAAAAAGCAAAGGTATGGTTAAGGAGAAGTACTTGCTTGAAGGTGGAGGAATACAGTGAAATAGAGTGGCTAAAATGAAGCCTAGGAAAAGCATGGGAATCTGGGCCCACCACACCAAATAAGTATGGCTTAAGAAGAATTGTCCAAAATGGTTTCTGGGAAATGATAGTAGGAGAAAAGGAGAAAAGCAGGGAATGAGTTTACAGTCCCATATCCAGACATAGGGGTTTAGCATCATTCTCTTCATCAAGGTCGATCCCCAAGTCAGTGGCTGGACAGAGGTTTCTGGAAGGATCCACATCAGGATCTGTGAAGTTTCTGGAAAGACCCAAGCATACCCTCTCGCTGCATTAAAAGTGGGTGGGGTCCTTTCCAGATGTTAGTAAGAGGATCCTTCCAGGGGACTAAGGGTAAGGGCATTGTGGTTGGTTGGGATATCCAATGTTTGTAGACTGGGGAGAGTCCTGCCTCGTCAAAGGTGAGAAAATTGAGGGTGAAGAGAGCTTCCACCAGGGCCAAGTGGGGATCCTTGGGCAACATAGTGGACTTTTGTTTTATAATTAGTTCCTTTAGGGTCTGGTTAGTTCTCTCCATGATTGCTTGTCCTTGTGGGTTATAGGGGATCCCAAGGGAGTGTTTTATTCCCCAAGATTCCATGAAGGATGTGAATTGGGCAGATGTATATGCAGGGCTATTATCAGTTTTAAATGACCAGGGTATGCCCATGACCAACATGGTGGTTTTTGTCACCTTAATGTCATGGGACACCTTCTCCCCTGAGAGGGCTATAGCAAAAATAAGATTAGAGGAAGTGTCCACAATGACATGGACATATTTGAGGTTACCAAAGGAAGGTATATGGGTAACATCCATCTGGCAGATAAAATTTGGGGTAAGGCCTCTAGGATTGACCCTTTGAGGCTGTAGGGGGCCCAAAGGGGCTAGGGGGCATATGCCTTACAGGCACAGGTTAAATGTTTACATTGGCTAAGCAAGAGCTCTGGGTATAGGGTTCTTAGGTTAATGGGGGATAGATGGAACCTTTGGTGTAAATGTCTAGCTTGTTCTAAAGGTGGCAAGGATGAGACAGCAATAAACTTGTCTACTTGCAAATTCCCATCAGCAATAAAGCCAGGCAGACCTGTGTGTGAGCAAACGTGCTCAGTATGTCTGAAGGTGGATGGACCATTGTAAGAGGGCTTGTTCAAATAGGAGTCAATGCCAGATTCCTGGGCCGCCTTGCCAATGAGAGCCAGATCAGAGAGGGGAGTGGGGTACCAGTGCCTGACTGTTGCATCCAGCCCTATGTTAACAGGGAAGGCAGCAAAGGGTGGAGCAATGGGACGAGTCAGACAACTGTAAGTTGCCTGGGTGTGTCCAAGACAGATAGGGTGGAGGTCCTTCCAAGGGTAAAGAGGGGGAGGGGTGGTTGTGAGTGTGGCTGCCACAGGTGGCAGTTCAGGTGGTGGTCTTTTATCATTGAAGGGTTGGTCTTCTTCCACATCATAAGAGGGGGCTGGGAGGGATGAGGTTTTAAGAGCCAGTTTTGGTTCTTCCTTATAGCTTTTGTTATGGGTTGAAATGACTTCCTCCATGGAGGAATTGTTTCAGAAAGGGGAGGATGACTGAATCTGAATGTGGGTCATGAGATGGTACCTGAATTGTCATTGTTCTGGGATATCCTAAGTAGCATACAGACACTCTTCTGGAGTGAGCACAGTAAGAAGGTTTGGCTGTAGGAATGTTTTACCAAAACCCATGAATGACACAGAAGAAAGAAACCATGGATTATAACCCATGGAAGTCATATGTGTCTGTCTTTCCAAGAAGCCTTCCTGGCTGTTAGATATATGGCCACACCTGGCTTTATGGCAGCATAAAGTAGAATTTCCCCAATTCCAAGCAAATAACACCAAAGACAGGTGACATAGAGACATATGACTTCTGTCCTTCTGTGCATTGAGGGACAGTATGTGCATGTAGCAAATTTTATTCTTGGTCTAGAAGACATCTGCCCAGATCAGGAAAATAAGGTGTTCAGTGTTTAGTTGGGTGCATCCAACTTTGTTTCTGATCATCAAATCAGCAATAATGACTCCCTAATTTGCAAATAACTTTATCACTTTCAAAGTAGTAAGTATAACTTCTTCCATTTTCAAGGCCACTTTTAAGGAGGAACACGGCAAAACTTCATTTAAAAAATATCAAATGAATGATGGTTGTTCAGAATTTTGTTTTATTTGTATCCATTCTAAGTGTGAGAAAATTAGTTATCATGAGTGACTTGTGCCATTGTCAGAGATGTGAGCTCTGATTATGGAATACTCAACTTAGTGGGGTTTTCTCACTGGCATATTTTCACTGTACATTTTTTGGGAATGTATAACAAAAAATCTAGTTTGTAGCAGTAAAGCTTGAAGATTACTTTTTATTACTTTTGCACAAGAAATAATTGGCCTTGGTACACATGACTTTCTAGATATGACACTTTCAATGACTAACTGAAAAATTTACATTTATTATCATCAAAGCCAGATATCTAATACAGTTTTCTTTTGTAGGAAGAAAATAATTGGTGGACTCTCTACACTTAAACTGGGTGTTTGCCTCATAAATTTCTTCCAGCTTGCCTTTGACCTTTCATAATTACCTCGGTAATGTTCTTTTCAATGAGTTATCTGTCTTTATAATACAAAGCATTAGATTGTTCTAAAAGGAAGATTTTCTTACATTTTAAAGACTTATTTATATGATTGTCACTTGTTCTGGTATGTATTTTTGCATCTTGTGGAAGATATTTATTCTCTTCCCTATAATTAGATGATAAAATGCTGAGTTGAATTTTTTCCTGCTACAGGACTACACAATAATATACAAGAGGGTATCCAACATTTAAGTAGAACAAGGTCAAATAGTTCTCATATCCTGTCCTCTGCAAGTGTACCCCAAGTCTGTTCACCCTGTGGGTAGGCCATGCAAGGACATTTTCACTAACTAGTGGTAGAGTACATCCAGCCCCCACCTGAGGCCAGTATGAGAAATGGCTTTTTTACAGCCACTGCTTGTACAGCAGACTGATGTATGCTGTATTGGAGAATCCCTGTTCACACCACTTGTGAGTATGTCAAGGAGATTTCAAAAATCCTGTGCCAACAGCTTGATGCTGGGACAAGAAAGTACTTTAGATTATCTGCTGTTCACTGGTAGGCACTAGCATATAGACATCTTATAGAATATGTGATGAAAACAGGAAACCAAGCTATGGATTTAGGAAACCTCAGCTCATTCTTTTGTTCCTCCTGGACCCTCAGTGCCAGCCTTTATTTTCTCTCAATTCCCTGACACTGTATGCATTCAGTGAATCTTAATGTGTTCAAAGCTCATGTAGCTTGTCTCAAATGGAAGAACTTGTTTAGTAAGTGGAAGAATTCTGGTAGTTTTTTAATTATTAACTTATTAATATAGTATAAAATTATAGGTTAGAGACATAAAATCAGAATTACATAGTATGATGATAAAATCATATCTATAGCTTTGGAGGCTTTAATGAAAAAGAGACAGAAATACTTAACCACACACTGGATATGTTGACCCAGATATTCTACAAGCTCCTTAATCTCAGTATCAAAATGTCCCTCCCAATTCTTCCATTCACAAGATTTGTGGTGACAGTGGCAACCCCACCCACCTCATCTGCCAAGCTTGCCTCCTGGCAACCACTGATCTACCCTGGGCCCCATGGATTTGCCTCTTCTGATCACTTCACATAAACACAATCATATAATTTATGGCTTTGTTGGTCTTTCTTTTTTTTTAAAAAAATAAATATATATTTTTTATTTATATTATTCTGATTTTACATTCATAGTATTGGTTCCATTGTCCTCCTCCCCGTCCTCCCACTTTCAAAGGGGCCCTCATCAATGGGGAATGTGGATCGTGCATTGTGAGTTTGCTCAAGAGTTCTGGTGGATAGGCCCCAGTCTCTGTGCATAATGCCCCAACTTGTGACTCTAACAATCTTTCCACCCCCTCTTCCACGAGTTTCCCTGAGCCACATTGGGGTCATTTTAGTTCTGCTTCCTTGATTAGGTTTTGGGAGCCTCTGTGTCTCTGGATATCTGGCTTAGTTGGAGTTGGATGTTCTCTGTCTTTATCTCCTTCAGCCTTTTTCTGGTGTTGTGATCGCCTTGAGCGCTGTATTCTTGCCCTTCCCCTGCGTTGTTCTATGGTTTCAGCTGGTGAGGTGTGGTTAGCTGATCCTCCCTTCAGGTCTTTCACTAGACATAATAGTTTCAAAATACATTCATTCCTTTTATAGCACATATCAGCACTTTATTGATTTTTATGGCTGAATAATATTTTACCTTATATGGAAAATACATGAAAATTCTTCATTATTCAGTTGATAGAATCTGAGTTGTTTGCATTTTCAGTGACATCAATAACTATTTTTATCATAATGAATTTTGTATGACTTTTTTGAATTTAATATATATTTGGAGAGAGAGAGAGAGGGAGAGGAAGACAGATAGAGATGGGTGCTTCAGCAGCCTCTCAGCTGCTGTGAATGAAATCCAGGTGCGTGCGCCCCCTTGTAGTCAAGTACGTCATTTTGCCCTTGCATCAGTTTGCATCTGGCTAAACGTGGGACCTGGAGTTTGCAACCGCTGGAGATTGGAACCAGTGTTCTTAGGCTTAGGAGTCAGGTGCCTTAACCTCTAAGCCATCTCTCCAGCCCTCATTTAGGTATATATTTTAAAAGGGAATATCCGGGTCATGGGAACTTATGTTTAAGTTCTTGTGTTCCTCATAGAACTTTCCTAACAAAAATGCAGGAAGGTTCCAATCTGTTCCCATATTTGCCAAAATATATATTTTTTCTATTTCTAAAAATATTATTAATGTCAGGTACAGTGATATACACCTTCAGTCCCAGAACTTGGGATGCACAGGTAGGAGGATCATTGTGAGTTCAAGGCTAGCCTGTGACAAATAGTGACTTCCAGGTCAGTCTAGGCTACTGCAAGACCCTACCTCAATAAACAACAAAAATATTACCACCAAGTATATGTGAAGAAATATATCATTAAGTGACTATTTTACCCAGATTCAAAAATGTTTAAATTGATTTCATTAAGTCTTTGATTTTGTAAAAAATATATATATATGGAGAGAGAGAGAGAAAATTGAGTACCTAATAGGAAAACCTCCTACATGCACCTTGCACAAAGAATACCTATTATAGTTGACACTAATGCAGAACACTTAAACATTCCTAAATTAATTAAATTAGATTTACTCAAGGTTCTTAGTATAAAATAAAATCCACAGTTACCCAGATTTCCCTCATTTTTATCTAATATCCTTTATTCCAAGATCTAGAACCACATGTCACATTTGATGGTTATTTTGATCAGCTTCTCTGGGATATAACACTTTCTCAGATTTTCTTTGTATTGGTAGTCTTGACAGGATCACTACTCTTGAGTATTGCATGATAATGTTTGTTTGGAATTTGACATTTTTCCTCAAGAGTAGAGAGGAATAATGGATTTTTGGGGAAGCCCACAGAGGTAAAATGCCATTAGCTGCACTTCAAAGGTGCATGGAGTGAATGTGATTCAGACACCAGACTAAAGTGTTGCTATTAGGGATTTCCCACTCGAAAGCACTCGGTCTCCATGGTATCTCTTTGAGTCTTTGATCCATGACTTCTGATCATGTGGACATTCATTGGATCGCTAGGGGACTTGGATCCAAGCTACAAAGTGTACAAGCATACACAATAGAGCTGGTGTGTGATGTGTTGTGAAAGTAGATGACAAGTAGGGCATCAAGAGATAGCATTAAAGGAGGAAAATAATGATAAGAAAATGGAATCCTTCCTCTCCAATACACCCACCTACACCAAAAATTTAGGATATCCCTAATTCTTGTCTTATGAATTTAAAAAATTAAAATCCACAAAGCAGCAGGTAAGGTTGAGATAGATGAAGAGGGGCTACTGAGGGTGGAAGATGGAAAATCTTCTTGTGGATCTGGGGGACACTGAAAATGCCTTGGTAGAGTACAGGAAGACAGTCCTGGAAGACAGTGTTGAGGGGAAGTTAGATTAAGAGAATGAAAGATGAGGATGTTCTGAAGCTCTTGACATGAGGGAGACTAGAGGAGTTAAATCCCACCCTGTCACCAACATGGGGGTCATTTAAACGTTCTGAATGGAGATTGAGTTAATCAGGCATAATGCAATGTTTGGGACCTGTGCTTAACCAACCACAATGCCAGGATCAGATTCAAAGCCTTTCAGGAGTGCTCCTTGCCAGGGAGGGGCTCAGGTTGTTTATGGAAAAACAGGTCTATGGAACTTCCTTAGCAATAATAGATGACAAATGGGATCCTTCTCTGATTTCTAACAAAGTGAGACTACTAGGGCAGGCCAAAGTGCATTCTGGATTTTTATTTTTTGGTTCCCAATTACCCTAAACTGCCTCAGTTTCCCCTTTGAAGAAGTAACCCTAATTTCTCTTAGGGAATTGGTGCTATGACCAATCTCGCTTTTTTTGTGCTGAGAGAGGTTTTTGGGTGTGATCATTGGTAAACTTCTCTAGTATGTGTAAGAGGCACTGGAAATCCTTTGGTGGAGTACAGGAAGACAGTCCTGAAAGACACTGTTGAAGAGAAAGAATGAAATTGAGGAGTGACAGTGGAGTCAGCATACAACAGATGGGAGGTCCAGGTAGATTGTCTCAGGACCCTCTGAGTGTGAGCTGACTGTAAGCAAAAGGAGATAAGTTTAAAACATCCATTTAATATAAAATATTTAAGGATTAACAGAATTTCTATTAGGATTCTAAGATGTATAATCTTTTTATGCTGAAAAATTTGAGGTCTGTTTTTAGAACTGTGTTCCAAATTGCATGGTCTATACCTGTTCTTGTAAAGCAGATGAGACATTGTCAGACTATATAAACAGCATTTGAACTTGATGGTGGCATGGACATCTCTCAGTTTATGTGAGCCCATCCATATAGTCTCACTCTGAGCTGTGATGTGTAAGACTTCTCCTTTATTCTCTAGCTATAAATTTTGTTGAGTATTTCAGTCCAAATAAGTGTGCAAAAATTTTACCTTTATGTGGACTCTTGAAGGTCACTTTAGGCCCTTTAGGGGACTCGTTCTGGGACCTGAGAGGAGTTCAATGGCTCTCAGCATTTGTGCTATCTGCTGGAATGAGTCAGAGTCATGCTGACCATGAAGTTCTCCTTGGAAGCCCTGAGTCTTTTCCCCTCTGTTATGACTCTCCTCTTGCAGATTGTACACTGATTTTTCAGTGCAGTCTCTGGATCTACTTGTCCTCCCTAATCAAGAATGAAGGTGATTTAACAGAATTGTAGAACATACTAGAAGACCGATCCATTATCTCTTGTGGCCTTTTGACCTGGAGGGGCTAGAGACCAAAACATTACCCATTATCAATGCAGACATCATCATATTCCTCATTGGTTTAGGCTGTTATGTCTGGGTTTTGAGCACCCAGAAGAAAAATGAGAATGTATCTGTACCATTTGTGTTTGCCAATTATAGATGTAATTTAAAGATGGTATGAAAAACCTTACATTATTTTGTAAAATTGTGGTAAGGAGCAATTTTTTAATTATTTTATAGAGAGAGCAAGAGATAGAGAAAGACAGGGGCAGATGGAAAGAGAAAATGTATACACAAGGGCCTTGAGACATGGCAATCAAACTCCAGATACATGTGCTACTTTGTGAATATGGCTTTACGTGGGTACCTGGGAATTGCATCTGGGTCCTTTAATTTTGCACAAGCACCTTAACTACACTGCCACCTCTCAAGCAATAATCCTTTATTTATTTATTTATTTATTTATTTATTTATTTATTTATTTATTTATTGGTTGTCATGGTAGGGTTTCACCCTAGCCCAGGCAGACTTGGAAGTCACTATGTAGTCTTGGGATGGGCTCAAACTCACCACAATCCTCCTTCCTCTTCCTCTCAAGTACTGGATTAAAATTTGTGCGCCACCATTCCCAGTTCTAATACTTACTTTTAAACGTTTTTTAATAACAGTGAGAGAGAGTTTGTGTATGAGAGAGTATTGGCACACTAGGGCCTCTAGTCACTATAATCACTAAAGATGCATGTGCTGCCTTCAGCACATGTGTGACCTTGTGTGCATGCATAAACTTCTGCATTTGGTTTACATCCTTAGGTTTCACAAGCAAGTGTTGGGCATTGCTAAACACAGGCTGGGACTGTGAGGAAGCTGGCCTGGGCTGTTGGCCATGGCTGGGGACCTTGGGCTGTGGGGGTTGTAGCCAGCATTATCATCAGGAATACACTCTGGCGAATGAGATGCCCTCCCTTTTTCAAGGTCATAGTGTGCCCGATCTTTGCCCAGAGGAGGTGGAACAGGTAAGGCTTCCCTCCATCCCCAAGCACCTGAGAATTCCATAGTGTAAGGTTTTCCCACCCACAGTTCCTGAGCTTGTGGCCAGCTGCCCAAGAGACCCTTATATGGTAGTAAACAGTCTCTGTGCAGCTGTAGCCATCAAACATGTGGCTGAAGTCACATAACATTTCCCACCACTTCTGTTATCTCCCTTGAAACTTCTCCTGTGACTTCTGCCTTCCAACAAGAGCCAGTTAGATAGCAACCCATAAACCTATGTACCCAATCACCTTATGATCTGTATGTGCCTTCTCCATCTTTCTCAAGTGTTTATATACCCACTCCCATTTTGAATGAAGGAGCACTATCCATCAGACTGTCTCCCAGGTGGTTCACTGGCCACAACACTCACCTGCTCCAAGACCCTGCACCCTCAGCTCCTCCTGCCTGGGATGTCAGTGGCCAACAAACCCTGGAAGTAGTGAGGACCTACAGCTGGCGCCCAAACGTGGGGCTCCCTGGATGTGTGGTTGATAGGTGTTTGCCCCCTTGAGGGACATCCTACCCTTGGGGTTAATGGCCCCCTGTGGTCATCTCCCCACTGAGGGCTGGCAAATTTAGGTTTCTGCTTCTTCCATCAGAGGAAGGCAGGCTCCTCTCACCATCAGAGAGAGGCAGAATTGTAATTCCTCCATCAGAGAGAGCAGAGAGACATGGGCCTCTCTTTCCTCCATCAGAGGGAAGCTATTTTCTCCTTTTCATTCTTTACTTTCAGTTGGTGCCATCACGTGGGATCAATCAAGGTGACAGGGAAACTGACGTCTTTTCAGTGGGTCTACACTCCAGTATTCACTGTAGGCCCCTAGGCCACTTCTCAGACTCCAACAGCCTGATCGGGCATTGGCAGCAACCTCCTATCTATTTCTCTTCACCATCAACAAACAGGTAATGCACTGAACAATAAAATCCTCTAGGGAAGTTGTGGATCTCCTAAACTCGTGGACAGATTTGCTTCTGGACCTTTGGGGAATCCCCCATTGTGCTACAGTGCCCCAGGAAGGTTGCCCTCTAGTCTTGGTATTTCTGGTCATTCTCTATCATGGGAAATGCTACCTGCCACCAAAAAGGCATCCCAAATCAGGGGGTTGAGGGCACTTCTTAAATTTAGGGGCATAAAACTCTCTCAGGAAGAGGCCAATTCATTTTGGGAAGAAGTCCTTCAAATAGCCCCTTAGATGGATTCTGGTTACCTCAATGACCCAGACACATTGACTGGTGTAGCATATCTAGCCAGAAGATGGGAAATCCAAAAGGGAAAGAACCCTTGCTCTCATTTCCCCCATTATTGCAGCCATTAGACAATGTATCCACCCTTCCCCACCCATTCTCTCTTTCTTCTTTTCTTTGCTAATAATAATAATAAATAAAATGTCTTTATAAATGGACTCACAAGGTAATTAATATAATTTATTTGGTAAAAGTCGCTGCAGCTCATGTACAATAAATCAGGTGATATTCAATTGTGTCCATTAGGAAACCACAGGAGGCAACTTCCCCGCTCCAAACCAAAGCCTGCAGCCTAGCAATGTCATTTATTTCACACCAGTCTCCTTCACCTCTGAGAGTGAGAAGGTATTTAAATGTCAACAAACAAGGTCAAACTACTCAGGAGGCAGACACATAGAGACCTTAAGTCCTTCCTGAGCTCTGGAAGGCCTGCGTGCACACAAGATTGGCTCAAGTTTTGAACCCAGAAGTCTACAAAACCAGAGGCCTCTTTCCTTGCTTGTTCTTCTTCTTCTTAGTGTGTGGCCTTCTTCCATGACCAGAGAACTGCCCAAGGACCATGGATTCCTGATCACACTCCAGTCTCACACAACTTTTCACTAGAGAATTTTCCTTTTCTGGATGATTTTCCACCAAATCGCCTCTGTATTTTGACTTGTGAATAATCACTATATTGGGTGGCAGAGTGACTTCCACTCTCCTGAGGGTAAATTCAGGCTTGGGTCTGTTACTTTCTTGGAGGAATTTCCACTGGTCTAAGGACATTTCTTTGGTTGCTGTATACTCTACAGGATCCTGTGACTATGGAAGTTCTGTAGAGCAGTTTCTGATGAGCTCTGTCTTTTGGTCTCCCACAGGCTCCTCCTCAGTCCCAGGAGCTACTGGGTCCATGCCCACATGCATATCAACACTGTTGTCTTGGGTATCACTTTGCAGGACATAAAAAAGCACGTAGGCACGCTGACATAATACAGTAGAAATGTCACACCTGGTGACTTTAGCGTCCTCCATTTTATACCATTGTCCATTCCCAGCTTTTACATAACAGAAGTAATGTCCATTGTGACAGCTCAGACCTGTATGCACCAGCACAGCATAGAGAACATACACCAGTGGCCCTCTGCTTGGCTGATACATGTAAGGAGCCATGTCAAGAGACTCAGGATAATTCACATGCCGATCTACTTTGTCTCCCGTGAAAGCCGAGAACCTTTTCATCACAATGATGAGAACCTTAGACACGGTTTTCAGAGTGAGTGTCTTCGTGGCTGGCACCTTCTTCAGACAAGTGCTGCATTGGTAGGCGTTCTCCCTGTGCAGCCTCTCAGGCTTCACCAAGGCTTCCAAGGCTTGCCTCACACTCTGAGCCTCCCTGATATCCAGGGAAATGTCCAGATAGGGGTCACAAGTGTCTGAGGTGCCATGGCAGAGGAGACATCTGACTTGGGATCTCCAGTACCCCCCAAATATCTCACGGATGATGGTGGCATCCTCAGCATTGGAATGTGAGTACTTTCCCCCTTGCAGGCAGGACTTCTGCATTGCATTGAGAGTGAACATCAAGAACTCATGGGCATCTTCCTGCTTGTTCCTGTGGAAAGTAGAGACCAGTGCCCCAGAGGGCCTGATAACATCACCTGAGTGGAGCAGTGAGCGGGTCATGTGAGCTTCTAAGGCACACATCATGCAGAATCCCTGGTGACAGCAGGTCTCCAAGTGCTGCTGGGACAGCCTAGCAGTGGCCAGAGGTGGTGTGTGTGTCAGACACTGCAGTGTGGAGTTCAGGTAGCAGGTGTTTCCCACATTCTGGAGCCCAGCAGCAATACCATAAGGCCTTTTCTGCTCTGTCTCAGAGCAAGCTCTGTTGACATGAAGGTCACATTAAGCAGGTCTGGATCAGGATGAGATGATTGGGATGAATCTGCAGGTAGATGAAAATACACATTAGATTAAGATGAATCTGGAGGGAGTAGAGAAGCTTAGGCATTTGGTTGAGGTGATCTGATCTGAGTTTTGAAAAAACATGCAAAGGGAGACTCACCTTCCCCTTGGTTTTGAGCAGACTCCATGTTTCCAGAATGAAGGCGACAAATTTTGCTGTCTAGACTCTCAAGGAGCAGAAGGAAGTATCACCTTCCACAAACCTCTTCAAGTCCTGAGCTTTCCCAGCTCCACAGGCCTTTGATAAGTCAGTCTTGTGACCACATCCACTCATATAATGCTGGAACAGCCAATCACCTGAAAGATTTCAATGGAATCAGTCATGGAACAGGTGGTCTTTAGGCCTGAGTCACTCAAATCAAAATTACTAGATGGCTGGTGACCAGGGGATGACTTCAAAGTCACCATAGTTCTGAGAAGAAGTGACAGGAGAGTTCAGCACCAATACATCTCTGTCACAACTTCCAAGGCTCAGGGTCCATTGCGGAAGAGGTGGCAGAAAGAATGTAAGAGCCAAAGGAAGGGAAGGACTCCTTAAAATCCACTCTTGCAGGCAAAAAAATGGCCTGGATATTCATGACCTCACAGTGCCTAGTAAGACCTACACAAGACCCTCAAAATAGGAGGAAAAGATGATGCCATCCAAATAAAGCAGACTAATTGAGAGGGGGTAAGGGATATGATGGACAGTGGTTTGTGAAGGGGAAAGTGGAGCAGGGGAGGAAATTATCATGACTTATGTTCTATAATTGTGGAAGTTTTCAAATAAGAATAGTTAAAAATTACTATTGGGGCTGGAGAGATGGCTTAGCAGTTAAGGTGCCTGCCTCCTAAGGCTAAGAACTCCGGTTCCAATCTCCAGGTCTCACGTTTAGCCAGATTCAAAGTGACAGAAGTGACCACAAGTGGGAACACGTATCTGGATTTCGTTCACAGCAGCTGATAGGTTGCTGGCATGCCCATCTCTATCTGTCTTCCTCTCCCTCTCTCTCTGTCTCTCTATCTCAGTCTATCTCCCCCACAAAAATTAATATTGCATCCACTTTCAATCAAATCGGTTTTCTTGTGCTGCTTGGTTTTAGATCCCATGAGTAAGAACAATTTCCATAATAACTAAGCAATGAGATATATTGCTATATTAATTGGGGTAAGAAAATTTAAGTCAGAAGCCTCTGCCCCAAAGTTAGGTCCTGTACTGCAAAGACTTTTGTAATGTTTAATGGTACTGTATAGCATTTTTCCTAACACTGTGGTCTTTTTAATTGTTTAATTGTTCAAGGCCATGATTTCCATCACAACTCCTGACCTGTACTGAAAATCATCTTTTTCTCTCCATTGCACAGCTAAAGGCATCTGTCAGCTAACTGACCATTTTCCTGTGTGTGTAAAACTTGCTTATCTCATTCTCAAGTTCCCTGGCACTAAGCTGGGTCTCTGGGCTCTGAGACCTATCAACAATGTGCCTGCGCTGGCATGAAGATAAACTTTCATCCTGATTCTCCTTTCAGTCTCTGGTGCCACTTCTCTTAGCCTCAGTTTCCCTAACAATATAGCTAAGATGTTTATTCACTAAATGATTTGGGTAAAGTTCTCCAGCCTTCCTGACTACAAAGACACCCTCTACACAAAAGTCACAATTTCAACTACTTGACAATATGGTGGCATAGGAGTCACACCAAAACAGCCCAGCAAGGGATTTAAGCAAAACCACAGCAAAATACATTCTTCTTCTGAAAAGTGCAGGAGTATATGTATTTCTTAGACACAGCAGAGAAGCAGGAGAAATCAAGATCCTCAGAAAGGAGGAAAATGGCCAGAATCCCACGGAGGAGCTTGCTGCCATGATCTGCCCTATCAACACAATCCACACTATTCATGCACCTGGCACCACCCACCAGGTGTGCTGAGCAGTAGCAGAAGCAGCAGCAGAGACCAAAGAAGGGGACATTCCAGCCTTATCTGCGACCTTACAGAGTCATGAAATCTGAAGGAAAGACAGCTGAGATCAACTAAGGAGCTATGAAAGAGATACAGGTGGGACCCTGTGAGCAATCCCAGGCTTCCTGAACCCTCCCATCCCCCAACCATCAGACCTGTTAACTTCTGGCATTCAGCCCCCGGTGGCAGTGCATCAAGCAACGCTGAACATAAATCAGTGTACATAGGCCTGCACTGGAAGTGCTAATCGCCCTTTCCATGTCAGGGCAGGTTATGGGTTTCATCTTTTTGGTTTGGTTTACCATTTGCAAATAAGCTGTACTTGGGGGTTGAATATTGTTGCCTTTAATGCTTTCAGATTTATAGGGCCTTTCTCTTTTACTTCTGTCATTATTGGGGGCAGGGTCTGATCCAGATACAGACTGACCTGGAACAAAATTCAGAAAAGAATTCTCTTCCTCCTAGCTGACAGGATTAAGGGTGGAGAGCAACACACAGCCTTAGCAATTTTGGCTTTATAAGTCTACCTGTTGGTTTTAATTCCCACTCTTCTATGCCCTGTGCTGGTGTTTATTGAATGTGTATATTGTTCAGTAGAAGTTTAGAAGTTGTCAGTACATTGTTCCACCCAGTCCACTAGAATACCTGCTTAGCAAGCAAACTCAACACCTAGGATTACTTCTGGGGTTGGATTGGGGTACAAAAGCTGTACATGGCACGTTAAACTCATATCCTGAAAGTATATAAAGGTGGATTTCCACATCTAAGAACACTGCAGATAAGTAGAAAGCTGAAGCATCAAATCAATTCAGGATGTAAAAGTTGCTACATTATAATACAAGAAACACAAATAATCAAGACATTGCAATCCCATCAAAAATTATAAACCCATCAGAAATGCTCACCAATGAGAATGTTTTTGATAAAATTCCTGAAAGTTTTCAAAAGAATGATTATAGCTATACTCAAAGAAATGAAAGAAGAACTGAAAGGATTCAAAGATGAAAACAAACTCCTGGAAGAGAACACAGGAAACCAGCTTAATGAAATAAAAAATGTCATTACAGGACATAAGTAAGGAAATAGAAATACTGAAGAAAAACAAGGCTGAAATCCTAGCTCTGAAGAACACAGACAGTCAAATAAGAAACTCTGTGGAATGTCTGGCCAGTAGAAGGGATGAAGGAGAGAACAGAATATCTAAACTAGAAGACCATGTGACAGACTGAATACAGTCCAACAAAGAGCAAAAGAAGCTTGTAGAGAGGAATGAATGGGAATTCCAAGATATCCGGGACACTATAAAAAGATCAAACATAAGAATTCAGGGTATACTAGATGGAGAAGAATTTCAATCCAGAGGCTTAGTAGGCATTTTCAACAAAAGCATAGAAGAAAATTTTCCCTAAATTGGGAAAGAAATGCCAATGCAAATACAAGAAGCTTTTAGAACACCAAATGGACAAAACCTAGAAAGAACCTCTCCTCGCCATGTTATAATTAAACTACTAAACACACAAACCGAAGTAAATATATCAAAAGCACTTTGAAAAAACAAGTGACCTACAAAGGCAAGTCCCTAAGGTTCACAGCAGATGACTCAACACAAACTATAAAAGCCAGAAGGGCTTGGAATGATGTACTCCAAGTTCTGAAAGATAAAAACTGTCAACCAAGATGACTTTATCCTGCAAAGCTTTATATCCAAATTGATGGAGAAATAAGGACATTCCACAACAAAACAGGCTAAAGGAATTTTTGGCAAGTAAACCAGCTCTACAGAAAATGTTTGAAGGAATCCTTCACACTGAAGAGAAAGCAAAACACACACAGGATGACTGAAGGGGTGCAATAGTGGCATGCTGACTGTGGGGGAAACCATCGGCTCTCTAATTGGACTGAAGGGCCTGTTCTATGGGAGGGAATACATGCCTGGTACTGAAAAAGCTAATCAAAAGCCTATGGTAGGACTGGAGAGATGGCTTAGCAGTTAAGGCCCCTGCCTGCTAAGCCTAAGAACCCAGTTCCAATTTCCAGGTCTCACGTTTAGCCAGATGCAAAGTGACCCAAGTGCGCAATGCCGCACTTGCCCACAAGGGGACGCACACATCTGGATTTCGTTCACAGCAGCTGAGAGACTGCTGGCGCACCCATCTCTGTCTTCCTCTCCCTCTCTCTCTGTCTGTCTGTCTCTGGTTCTCTCTCCAAAAATAAATAAAACAATAAAAAAAATTTGAAAAATCCTATGGCAGGGGAGGTCATGAGCCTTAGGGTTACCTGGCTCTTATCTGGCTAAATTTATATATCATTCCCACCAAACTTCCCAGAAAGCACTACATTTAATGTTTACATTAATATGCTAATGCTGCTCTCATTTCAGGTTAGAGAAGCTTCTGTTTTAAGATGGCAATGACCACTGGGATGATCCAAATGCAACATGTTGCAGAGAAGAAGGGATGGAGGAGTGTCCACCACTGAAACTTCTGTATGACACCCTCCAAGGCTCAAAGTCCACTGCAGAAAGGTGGTAAGAAGAACGTAAGAGCTAAAAGAAAGGTACAACTCCTGACAATGCAACTGTCCAGAGAGAAATTGGCCTCGAAACCTGTAACCTCGTAGTGCCTAGCAATACCTGCATACAACCCTCATAATAGGAGAAAAACATGATGATATCAAATTAAAAGAGAGCCTAATGGAGAGAGGAAGGAGATATAATGGAGAGGAGAGTTCTGAGGGGCATGGATGGAGGGGAAGGAAATATCATAGTTTAGGTTTACTGTCTGCAAGTATAGAAGTTGTACATAAAAAAAAAAAAAAATGCACAGTTTCCCCAAGCAGGGTGGTACAGGCCTTCATTCCCAGCACTTGGGAGACAGGAAACAGCATTGCTGTGAGTTCCTGGCCAGCCTGAGACTACAGTGAATGCCAGGTCACCCTGGGCTAGAGTGAGACACTACAAAAAAAAAAAAAAAAAAAAAAAAAAAAAAAGAAAAGAAAAGAAAGAAAAGGTCTTGAACTTACCTGAAATTTCAACCAGTCCTGTTAGCAAGTTATTTCCTCCTGTCAGCAAGTTCTCAGGTGAGGATGGCGGGAAGAGCAGCCAGTTGACACAGCTTTCAGGATGCTAAAAGAAAGGGAAGTGAGGCAGGCTGGCTTCCAGAAAGGCCTTTATACTCCCTCCACCAAGGTCACATGATTGCCTCAGCCAATCACATGTGATTCAATTATCTCTGTGAAGACTGGTTCTCAAACTCTTGCTGATCCTCCTACCTCTCCCTCCCAGGTGCTGGGATTAAAGACATGTGACACCACACCCTGCTTGGAACACCCTCATTCTTACCTTACAAAAACACAGCTGAAAGATTGGCCTGTGTGTCAAAACACAGTTAATGGGAAAAGATTGGCCTGTGTGTCAAATTGAGGCGAACATTTTAATGGGAAAGGAGGGACTGATTCAAAGGGGAAAATGCATAGCATTGTGGCACATACTTTGATTGCAGCACTTTGGAGGTTAAGGTAGGAGGAGCACTGTGAGTATGAGGCCAGACAGATGTTGTCTCCCAGACAGAGCCCTGTTGCTACCATTTCCTAGCTTCCTGGGAAGTACAAAGGTCAGGCCCTGGCTGTCAGTGGCATCCCTGGAGCTAGTTCCTCAGGCACTGTGGCAACAAATCTGCCCTTAAGAGAATGATGGGTCAAGAGCCAGAGCTTCAGTCCCATCAGGATGGTGAGGTTGCTTATCAAATTCCTGGCAGAGGCTAGATGGACCACTCTCCATCCCAACATCAGTGTCCTGATGAGAAGACCCAACCCAGCCTGCAACATGTCACAAATTCAATAATCTGACATCTAGTAGGTGTTTGAGCTCCTCCGAGACACTTACTGATTCATGTGGAGCTGCCATACTATCCACTGGTGAAGCGCACAGCCTGAGACTACAGTGAACTTCAGGTCACCCTGGACTTGAGTGAGACACTACCTCAAAAGAAAAAAAGAAAAAAAAAGAAAAAAAAAAAAGAAAAGAAAAGAAAAGAAAAGAAAAGAAAAGAAAAGAAAGGGTCAGGGTTTTGTCTTGAACTTACCTGAAATTTCAATCCATCCTGTAATCAAGTTATTTCCTCCTGTCAGCAAGTTCTCAGGTGAGGGTGGTGGAAAGGGCAGCCAGTTGACACAGCTTTCAGGATCCTAGAGGAAAGGGAAGTGAGGCAGGCTGGTCTCCAGAAGGGCCTTCATACTGCCTCCACCACGGTCACATGATTGCCTCAGCCAATCACATGTGATTCAATTATCTCTATGAAGACTGGTTCTCATTTCTGACAACTTCCTCCTCCCCAGCCTGTAATGTCTGTGCTACTTTGGCTTAATGGCACTCTAGCAACTGAACTACATCCCACGAGCTTCTGAATGTATGTTTCTGAGCAATCTGAGAACTGAAGTAATGTCAGGAAGCATTGTCTCAAAGAGTCTCATACAATTGGATGGGCTTCACTCAGAATAGTTGAAAACTGAATCAACTGCAGCCATGTGACTGAGAGGGAATTCTTCATCTTTTTTTTTTCCAGGTAGGGCGTCACTCTAGCTAAGCCTGGCCTGGAATTCACTATGTAGTCTCAGGGTGGCCTCAAACTCTTGGTGATCCTCCTACTTCTCGCCCCCCCATTCTGGGATTAAAGACTTGTGCCACCACACCCTGCTTGGAACACCCTCATTCTTACCTTACAAAAACACCATTAAAAGATTGGCCTGTGTGTCAAAATGAGGCAAACACTCCAATGGGAAAAGGAGGGACTGATTCAAAAGGGAAAGGTGCATAGCATCGAGGCACATCCTTTTGATTGCAGCACTTTGGAGGTTAAGTTATGAGGAGCACTGTGGGTATGAGACCAGACAGATGTTGAGTCCCAGACAGAGCCGTGTTGCTCCTATTTCCTCACTTGTTCAGCACTGTCATTGTCTGAGGTGTGTGTGTCCTCATAAGGACACTGATATTGTGTGGAGGGTGGTCCACTAGACACTGCTAGGAATTTTACAAACAACCTGACAATCCTGATGGAACTGAAACTCTGGGTCTTGACCCATCATTCGCTTAAAGGCAGATTTGTTGCCACAGTACCTGAGGGACTGTTGCCAGGATTTCACTGACAGCCAGGTGCTGACCTTGGTACTTCACAGGAAGTGAGGAATTAGGAGTGTGTGAGTGTGTGTGTGTGTGTGTGTGTGTGTGTGTGTGTGTGTGTGTGTCTTTGGGGCCTGGGGCTTGGGGAGCTCTCTCTTTCTCCCTTTGGCTCTGTGTGTCACACCTCAGGGTTGGGGGCAGGGGGCGCTCCAGCAGACCCGACTACATCCTCAGAACTCCCTCACCCTTCCTCTTGGAACCACAGACTTCCCGCCCCTCTATGCCTGGTGGCGGTCAAGGTCGGGGAAGAAGTGGGCTCCAGGGCCCTCTTGTGGGCACAGGTGACCTAGTCACGGAGGGTTGCTCCTGAAGTGGAGACATTTGCTGCACACACAGCTCACGTAGCTGTTGTGGGAAACCAGAGTTTTTGTCTTGAACCTGGCCCGCCTTGAGGGAGGGTATTCTCACTTCAGGGGCTGGTGTGTGGTCTTGGGGCCATGAACAGCATAGGTGGACGCGGAGGGTGTTGGATGGAAGGCAGAAGACGCAGCCGCCAAGGGTCTGCTTTTTGCTGGAGTAAGCACTTAGCAAGGCCCTTATGGATTGCGCCCCTAAGTCTCCAAGATGCAGCTTCACCTGGGATCGGAGGAGCCTCAGGAGGAGGGGCCCTCATGGAGGTGGTCTGAAAAGGCCCTGTGCGAGGCTTCCCCAATATGGCGCTGAGACGATCGGCGGGCTGCTTTCCTCCAAAAGGAAAGGCTTGACCTTGGGATGTTGGGGGCTGGGGACCTGGCCAGAGCGGGAGCGGGGTGCCCAGGCAGAGACAACAAAGGACAACCTAATTGCTGTGGGGCCTTGCCTGGGGGGCAGGGCAAGAGCCTGGGTCAGCAGCCTGAGACCCCTGTTTGCCAGGGACTCTCCTTTACAGGAGGATCACCTTCCTGAAAGGTGCCTCCGGGCATCTCCCGCTTCCTGCACTTCCCTGGCTGCCTGTTTTCAAGGAATTCTGAAGGGAGCCTTCTAGATGCAACCGTGATTCCTGTTCTGGGAATGAACAGGGGAACTACGCGATGGACCTGGCTTGCTCCAGGCTCACCCGTTATCCCCCGTGGGTCCTGCACATGGGCCCTCCAAGGCTTCCACACTCCAGCACACATGCCTGCCACATTGCCACCTTCCTGGCGGTGGAGATATTCCCGGAATGCTCTCCCTCCCTGTGTGCAAAGAGCTGGCTCGGCAGGTATGTGAGAGCGGGAGCGCGTGCACACGAGTGTGTGAATGTGTGTGTTCAAAGTGTGTGTGTGTGTGTGTGTGTGTGTGTGTGTGTGTGTGTCTTTGGGGCCTGGGGGCTTGGGAGCTCTCTCTTTCTCCCTTTGGCTCTGTGTGTCACACCTCAGGGGTGGGGCAGAGGGCGCTCCAGCACACCTGACTACATCCTCAGAACTCCCTCACCCTTCCTCCAGGGACCACAGACTTCCCGCCCCTCTATGCCTGGTGGCGGTCAAGGTCGGGAAGAAGTGGGCTCCAGAGCCCTCTTGTGGGCACAGGTGACCTAGTCACGGAGGGTTGCTCCTGAAGTGGAGACATTTGCTGCACACACAGCTCACGTAGCTGTTGTGGGAAACCAGAGATTCTGTCGTAGAACCTCGCACGTCTTGAGGAGGGCCGAGGAAGCGAGGTGGAGAGGAGCAATGCCCTGTGGAGGCGTGCGACGTGGGACCCTTTGCGGAGAAGAAAGGGCATTTTTTGAGGGAGGGTCCTTAGACCTGAGGAGTCTCGCTGAGCTGAGGAGAGGAGTGCTCAGGTGGGCCAGGGCCAGGGGTGGAGCGAGCAGGGGCGAAATGGCAGGGAGCTACCTTGAGCCAGGAACTCTGGTTGGAAGGAAGTGGCTCCCACCTGTTTAGGGCTTGTCCTGTGCTGGGAGGAGAGCCCGGCGTGTGCATCTAACATCCCCTGTGGCCAAGGGCTGGGTGCGGACTGTGGGTTTCAGAAGTGGCTTGACACAGCAGCTGAGGAGCTACCCTTTTACCCGGCGCTTGCTTCTTCTGCTCAGGCCCCTTGTGGCCCTCCACTGTGGGCATTGCCGTCAGGGCTTGGTTTTGCACCATGGATGGCCGCAGCACTTCCAGGGAAGCCAGACGCAGGAGGGTGGTTTGGCAGCACGCACAGAAGGACGCACTCCTAGCAGCTTTCCGCTGGAATCCTTACCCAGGGATCACCGAGAGGGAAAGGCTGGCCAGAGAACTTGGAGTCCCAGAGCCTCGCATACACACCTGGTTTCAGAACCAAAGAAGTCGACAGAAGAGGCAGAGCCTACACTTTCGCGGAGGCCATTGTGCCCAAGAGCCTGGCCCGCCCCAGGGGGTGCCTGGGCCAGGGACACCAGGAGGCACCCATGGAGAAGGGAGAAGGCAGCGCACCCGCATAGCTCTGGCTCAAACTAGGATTCTGATGGAAGCCTTTCAGAGGAATCGGTTCCCTGGCATTGCTGCCAGGACCAAGAATAAAATTTGCTACATGCACATACTGTCCCTCAGTGCATAGGGACAGAAGTCACATGTCTCTATGTCACCTGTCTTTGGTGTTATTTGTCTGGCAATGGGGAAATTCTAGTTTATGCTGCCATAAAGCCAGGTGTGGACATATATCTTAACAGCCAGGAAGGCTTCTTGGAAAGACAGGCACATATGACTTCCATGGGTTATAATCCATGGTTTCTTTCTTCTGTGTCATTCATGGGTTTTGGTAAAACCTTCCTACAGCCAAACCTTCTTACTGTGCCCACTCCAGAAGAGTGTCTGTATGCTACTTAGCATATCCCAGAACAATGACAATTCAGGTACCATCTCATGACCCACATTCAGGGACAGTCATCCTCTCCTTACCGAAACAATTCCTCCATGGAGGAAGTCATTTCAACCCATAACAAAAGCTAAAAGGAGGAATCAAAACTGGCTCTTAAAACCTCGTCCCTCCTAGCCACCTCTTATGATGATGCAGAGGAAGACCAAGCCTTCAATGATAAAAGACCCCCACCCAAACTGCCACCTGTGGCAGCCACATCACAACCACCCTTCCCCTCTTTACCCTTGGAAGGACCTCCACCTGATCTGTCCTGGACACACCCAGGCAACTTCCATTTGGCTGACTCACCCCATTGCTGCACCCTTTGCTGCCTTCCCTGTTAACATAGGGCTGGATGCAACAGTCGGGCACTGGTACCCCACCCCTGTCTCTGATCTGGCTCTCATCAGCAAGGCGGCCCAAGAATCTGGCATTGACTCCTATTTTGAACAAGCCCTTTTACAATGGGCCATCTGCCTTCAAACATACTGAACACGTTTGCTCACACACAGGTCTGCCTGGCTTTATTGCTGATGGGAATTCACAGGTAGACAAGTTTATTGCTGTCTCATCCTTGCCACCTTTAGAACAAGCTAGACGTTTACAACAAAGGTTCCATCTATCCCCCATTAACCTAAGAATCCTATACCCAGAGCTCTTGCTTAGCCAATGTAAACATTTAACCTGTGCATGTAAGACATGTGCCCCCTAGCCCCCTTGGGCCCCATATAGCCTCAAGGGGTCAATCTTAGAGGCCTTACCCCAAATTTTATCTGCCAGATGGATGTTACCCATATACCTTCCTTTGGTAACCTCAAATAGGCCCATGTCATTGTGGACACTTCCTCTAATCTTATTTTTGCTATTGCTCTCTCAGGGGAGAAGGTGTCCCATGACATTAGGGTGACAAAAACCACCATGTTGGCCATGGGCATACCCTGGTCATTTAAAACTGATAATAGCCCTGCATATACATCTGCCCAATTCACATCCTTCATGGAATCTTGGGGAATAAAACACTCCCTTGGGATCCCCTACAACCCACAAGGACAAGCCATCATGGAGAGAACTAACCAGACCCTAAAGGAACTAATTATAAAACAAAAGTCCACTATGTTGCCCAAGGATCCCCACTTGGCCCTGGTGGAAGCTCTCTTCACCCTCTATTTTCTCACCTTTGAAGAGGCAGGACTCTCCCCAGCCTACAAACATTGGAGATCCCAACCAACCACAACGCCCTTACCCTTAGTCCCCAGGAAGGATCCTCTTACTAATATCTGGAAAGGACCCAACACACTTTTAACGCAGGGCAAGGGTATGCTTGTGTCTTTCCAGAAACTTCACAGATCCCGATCTGGATCCCTGCCAGAAACATCTGTCCAGCCACTGACTCGGGGATCGACCTTGATAAAGAGAATGATGCCAAACCCATCAGTCTGGATATGGGACTGTAAACTCATTCCCCCCTTTTCTCCTTTTATCTCCTTTTTTTCCTAATACCATTTCCCAGAAACCATTTTGGACAATTCTTCTTAGGCCATACTCGTTTGGGGTGGTGGGCCCAGATTCCCATGCTTTTCCTAGGCTTCATTTTAGCCACTCTATTTCACTGTATTCCTCCACCTTCAAGCAAGTACTTCTCCTTAGCCATACCTTTGCTTTTTTGCTTATTAATGCCTCCTACCGTAATGTTACCCTCAAACAAGCCATAAATTCCTTTGCAACTACTTTGATTGCATTGATCTACTACCATTAAGGAACTCAATGCTACTATTTATGGCGCTAAGGGTGAGCTCACAACAGTCACCTAACAACCTGTTTATGTTAAATTCCCCCTATTATTTTGTCTTGGTCCCAACACTCAATTCCTCCACCTTTATACTCTTTTCAGGGGCTTTCTCAACTGCTCCCTCCTTAGTTGTAGACTGAGCCCTTGCATGACTATTCATGCTGACCTCCATATTATCGTTAGACAGGTGCCCATTGGCTTTGAAGCTGTTTCACCTGATGATAACTTTACATTTCTTTCTTCAACCCTTTCTCCCTTCATATCCTGGTGGGAATCCTGCTTATTCTCACCATCATGCTGATTCTTTTCAGATGTCTCAGAACTTT
>JAEOAD010002492.1:0-25850 GCA_036365145.1 Orientallactaga sibirica
TAGGCCCCCTCATCTCTAGAGAGTTGGGTTTACGAATCCACGCAGTGACCTTGAGTAGTTTGCCATAGGCAGTATTTGGGAAATACACAGCCCAGTCTCCTTTAGCTCTAGCCCATCTCCAAGGTTTTGATTTCTTTTACCGATCCTCAGGAAAGCACCTTCTCTTCCAAGTCTGACCTGGAAATCACTATGCATTCTCACGGTGACATCAAACTCATGGCAATCCTCCTACCTCTGCCTCCCGATTGCTGGGATTAAAGGCGCACACCACCATGCCTGGCCCTCTTCTCAGTTTTCTTAAAGCAAACTTTAACAGAAGAATTAAGATAATGAGGCAGAGGGAGAAAATGAAGAGAGATTGAGATTTTTCTTGGTTTTTTTTTTTTTTTTTGCTTTCTTTTCTAACCACTCTCTGAGTTTTATTTCAATAAAAAAATAAAATTTACCTGGGCATGGTGGCATGCGCCTTTAATCCCAGCACTCAGGAGGCAGATGTAGGAGGATCGCCTTGAGTTCTACATAGATCTACATAGATCGCCTGAGACTACATGGTTAATTCCAGGTCAGCCTGGGCCAGAGTGAGTCCATACCTCGAAAAACAAACAAACAAACAAAATAAATAAATAAAATAAAATAAAATAAAATTCTTAAATTCCAACAGCTTGAAAGAGGTAGGAGGAAGAAATTCAAAAAACATCAGGCATCTATATACGGTCTTATCTACTCCTGAATAATGGTATGGATTAAGTAGCAGAACATGTATTTTTCCTTATGAACTCCAAATTTCTGTGAAGCCTGATTCAAAAACACATATGCAAAACAAACAAACGAAGAAAAATCCCTAAAACCTGGAAGACAGCACTAAATGTGATATGGCTGGTCATCCATATTAGTCCAATATTTGTTTCAGACATTCAAGATAGAATCAGTATTTCATAAAACCTGTCCAAGCTGTGTCAAGAGGTTAGTCTTGTAGATAAAAATAATGAATAAGCCGGGCGTGGTGGCGCACGCCTTTAATCCCAGCACTCGGGAGGCAGAGGTAGGAGGATCGCCGAGAGTTCGAGGCCACCCTGAGACTACATATTGAATTCCAGGTCAGCCTGGACCAGAGTGAGACCCTACCTCGAAAAACCAAAAAAAAAAAAAAAAAAGAATAAGTTATATCAGAGAAAAACTTAGAGGAAACCACTATCTTTCTGTTGGAGACCACTGAGCCAAACTGCAGCCATTTGGAAGAAAAAACTGCATCTTCTAAGTTAGATTTCAGCTTCCTGAGTGTCTGTGAGCAACTACATAACTAAGCCTTCCCAGAGACCCTACCCTGACCTGTAGATAAGAATAATGAGTAACTTAAAGATATATAGGACTGCTGTAAACCCCCCCCCCCTTTATGACCTTGTGCAAGGCACATTCCTCAGCTGGGTATCCTAGCAACCCTGCTGCTCTTAGAGCAGGGTGTTTAGCCACAAGGAATATCATTGATAGACATTTATCTGAGGTTCCCTCCCTGTGCAGCTGTGTAACTGGATCAAGGTCTCCGCCCTCAGGAGCTTCTTTGTTTTGCTTACTATATAAGCTGAGACCTTTGCAATAAACTTTGAGCCTTGATCAGTATTTTGTCTTGGCTCCATTCTTTGTGTCTGCTTGTCCCTCATCCAGGTTAACAGCCTCCCCTCGAGCCCCTGTTGAACCCCCGCGGCGGGGCAAGTGGCGCCCAGACGTGGGGCTTGAGGTACGAGGACTGACTTGGACGTCGCAAGGAAGGACGGCCGTCTCTTCAGCATTGGATCGCCACCTCGTTGGTGAGTGAAGATCCACAGTGGGTCACTGCAGGAAAGCCCGCCTGTAATACAGACCTGGGTAAGGTAAGAATAGCGACGAATGTCTCGGGACAAGCCATATTTGTTCATAGTTTATGAACCTCAAGGCACAAAGAAAATCGGGTGATCCTTTGGGGACATCCTCCCCTTGGGATTTACAGGCCCAGGTGGGCTGCCTCCCCAATAAAGAAATTGTCTCTTTATTGACGGACTTAGGCGAAGTTTCATATGGTTGTCTCGCCCATTTAAAAACTAGGCAGAGTTTGTTTCCCCAGTTAGCGAAAAACAAACTCCCTTTCTCCATCAGAGAAAGACTAATAACTACAAGCCCAGGAGGGGCTGCCCCCCCAGTGAGAAGGTAATATATTTGCCCCACTGACGGGTCAGGCGAGAGATAATGTAAAGAAAAAATAAACTGTCCGTTTCTCCATCAGAGAAACGTAACTTAACAAGCCCAGGAGGGCTGCCCCAGTGAGAAGGTAATATATTTGCCCCACTGACGGGTCAGGCGAGAGATAATGTAAAGAAAAAATAAACTGTCCGTTTCTCCATCAGAGAAACGTAACTTAACAAGCCCAGGAGGGGCTGCCCCCCCAGTGAGAAGGTAATATATTTGCCCCACTGACGGGTCAGGCGAGAGATAATGTAAAGAAAAAATAAACTGTCCGTTTCTCCATCAGAGAAACGTAACTTAACAAGCCCGCGGGGGCTAGCCTCCCCACTGAGGAATTAGGAGAGGTGTAATGTAAAGAAAAACAGACTTTTTCCATCTCAAAGAAAAAGACAGATCTCCCTCTCAGACACTGTTTTCTTATTTCATTCTTTGTTTTCGGTTTAAGCCATGGACTTGAATCAAGGCGACAGGGCAACTGAAGTCTCTCGGCCAGGGCTACTCTCTGGCATTGACTGAAGGCCCCGAGCTCATTGTTCAAACCCTGACAGCACGACCGGGTGCTGGCAATAAACCTTCTATCTATTTCTCTTTACAATTTGCAAACTGATCATGCATAGGCCAATAAAAGCCTTTAGGGCAGCTACCGGATTCTTAAACTTGTGGTCAGGCTTGCGTTTGGGACCACCGGGAAATCCCCCGGGCTATTTATGGCCCAGGAATATTGCCCTTTGGTCTTAACGTTTCTAAACTTTCTCTATCGTGAGGAACACTAGCCTTCATCAAAATGTGGCTGTTAGCTCGAGCTGTGACAAGCTGGCAGATCTGGCAGAGCCGCTCAAAAGCCACAGGCAGCAACAAAGACAAAAGCTCACACCTGGGGCAGGGCTCAGGCTCCTGCAGATTTCTCTTTTCAACATGGGCCAGACGTTAAGTAAACATGAGTTGTTTATCCAAGGGCTTAAAGAATCCCTCAAGTTGCGAGGGCTGAAGTTAAAAAAAAAAAAAGATTTGGTTAAGTTTTTCTTCTCTTGGAAAATATCTGCCCATGGTTCCCCAAGAAAGCACTATTAACGAGGAACGGTGGGGTCACGTGGGTAATTGTTTGAAAGATTTTTATCGCATGTTTGGCCCTGAGAAAGTCCCGGTCCAAGCCTTCTCCTATTGGAATTTAATTAATGACGTCCTTCAGTCTCATTATTATCAACCTGATGTTTCTAAAGTCATACAGGATGGGGAATCCTTCCTTAAAGAAAACCTTAAGGCTAATCAAACTTCCCTCTGTCAAGATAAAAACCTCTCAGACCCGCCCAAACATCCCCCGACCCGATGTCCCTCAGTTATTGTTCCTATGCCAGAGGACAACTCACACCCTCCCACTCCAAAAGAGCCTCCTAAGTCCATTTATCCCGTCCTCTCAGGGCTCTTGGGAGGCCCCTGGGAGATGATTCTCTCTCCCAGGATGAGGAGGCAGAATTGAAAGCTGAGGCAACCAAAGATCATAAGCCTGACTGGCCTCCTCTATCTGCCTCTGAGACTAACTCTTCTGTGCTCCTGCGCTTCATACGCACTTTGATTTGGAAGAAGTCACTAGGCGGGCTACTCATAAACTTTCCGTGAAACCCAGCTACTCAAAACTCTTCTTAGGACAAAGAGGAAAAAGCCCTCCTTTTGAAACAACTTCATGAGCTGGACCTAGAGATTCGCTCTCCCTCCACCCCTCCCCTTGCAAAAATAAAATTAAAACAAAAACTCTTCATGCCTTTCCCGTGACGCATTCTCAGGTCAGAACAGGAAAGGGTCAATTAACCAGCTCTTTGCCAATTTTAGAGTCACATACAGGAGGCATAGAAAGAGAGGATGTAGAAAGAGGGTCCAGAGAACCAAATTATTATAAATAGATATGGACTTCTTAAAAGTATTTACAACTGTTTTAAGTTCACTTTTGCCTCTCTATACTTTTCTGGGACTATTAACAAAATTTCAAAATATAAATAAATGCCAAACTATTATAAATAGATATAGACTTCTCATAAGTATTTACAACTGTTTTAAGCTTATTTTGTCTCTCTATACTTTTCTGGGACTACTAACAAAAATTTCAAAAATTATATTTAAATTTAAATATGTGCTTAATACTAAATTTGTCAAAAAAAAATTTTTATAATGTTCAAATCTACTTTCATAATTTAAATGTGTGTCAAAAGTCAAGTCTGATCTACTCTTTAAAGATATTTCATAAGGCCTTTTTGTTAATAGCCTAATTGTAAAAACAATAAAAGTTTTCATTGGTAATAATAAAATAAACTGATTAAAAATAAACTGGAAAAAAAAAACTTTAAATGTTGGTAACTATTTAATGAAAAAGATTATTACAGAGTGGTTACATAATTTGTAAAATAAAAATATGTAACTGTAGATATTAAGTAAACTTAAACAAAAAGTTAAAGATAAAACACTTAACCAGATTACAGATCTTTTTAGATACAATAAAGTGATTATTAACCTAGGGCTTACATCAAACTAATAAAAACATGGCTCTAGCTGATAGCAAGTTACTATGGTATTCAATCTGTAAACTTAAAACTTTAGCTTGTTGATATTAATCTGGTCATGATGATGGTTAAAAAAGACTAAATTTAGAGTACCCAATAAAGTTAATTAAGTTCCTATTTGTCAACATTTTAACTATATCTTAAGGTTAAAATTGACTCATTAATATTTAATTCTCTCACATGGTTAATATAACTAATATACAAAAAATGCCTAACATCTCCCTCCATTGCCTGTGATAATTGTTTCCTATCCAACTATGTGCTCCTGATAACATAACTGCCTTTGTTATGATTCTGGTAAATGTCACACAACCCTGGGGGTCCCCAAACACTCGTGTGGGGGACTTGACACTTCCTTTGATTCCCTGACTGAGAAACCCAAGCAAACCCAAGACTGAGACTTGAAAAATTCTTCTCAGACCGGTCTGGTAAGTATCTGAGCTCTCTCTCTCTCTTTCTCCTTTTTAAAGCTTTTCTTGGGCCCTCTGTTTCTGTCATATTCGTGTGTCTATGTTATTGGGCCCTCTATGTTTCTGTCATATTCGTGTGTCTATGTTATTGGGCCCTCTATGTTTCTGTCATATTTGTGTGTCTGTATGTTGTTTCCCTATGGACAGACGCTTCTCCTTGACTTAATAACATGGGACAGTTCCCTTCCCCCTCTTTAGGACAAAAATCAAGGACATCGCTCAGAAAAATGGAGTATCTATTTCTGTTCCTCAATGGCTATCAGAGGACACCCTTTCATTCAAATATTAAAAAGAATGTTTTCTGTCCTAGGAACAGACATCCAGACCAGATCCCCACATCGTGACCTGAAAAAATTTAATTAACCCCCACCCTTTTTCACTCCTTTCTTCACAGGTGTTGGCAGCCACAGCTAAAAGAGACATTAAGCCCACCGCTGAAGCCTCGGTCCCAATTCTTGTGTGGGGGAGGGAATGGGAACTGGGAATTACATCTCAGGTCAATAAATAAGTTACATCTCAGGTCAATAAATGGTTTACAAAATTTGTCTGTTATAAAAACCAGAGGCCCCCATGGCTGAGTATCTCTAAAAGGTCCTACAGGTATAAAACTCCCCAAAAGCTATGTTATTGGACTGATTAAAATTTTTCTCAAACTTTTTCTTCACAGATAGATATTGATTAAAAGCTGTCAATCAGGATAGATGCTCTAAAAAATGCTGTTATGTATTAAAAAGACAGGTTGTCAATCTGGTGGTTCAAAAGCAATTGTTCTGTCATGAGCATTACTCCTTTATCCTACAATGGGACTGCTACTATATGGTAAAAGGTTAAAAATCATATTTGGGGTATTTAAAATCTTAATAATCTTAACATAAATTTACAAGGTTTACAAAAGAAAATATCTGTTATTTCATATAGTCATTTGTCTTTTGGTGATCCTGTTAAGGCTGCAAAAAGATTTTTTTTGATGCCTTAAGTATCTCCCAAGCAGTTTCTTTCTCAGATTCTCATTTGGCTTAAGCAGGGGGGAAATTTATTGCTGGGCAAACATAGATTACAGAGTTAGAGGTCAACACATTCCTTAGCTAGTTAGGCCTGGGTTGAATAAATGTCTGATTCTATAATGACAGTACTGTCATCTGGCTAATAAATGATGTCTTCTAAGTAAAAAGGAAAAAACTTTAACTTGGTTTACAACAGTAATTAAGAGAAATAATAAACTCAAAAATTTCCAGGAGGCTTATTTCAGCAATACAATTGCAACTTGTTTCAACATACAGAGGTGGCTGTGCCTGAGTCAGGCAAGCAAACAGTGTTGCAGAGACTGAATGTAACAGGTTAATTGATTTCTTTTTTGGTTCTTCAGTATATACCAAAATAAATAATCAGAGATACAGCCCATCTTGGGTCCCAAAGGTGGCCTCAAACAAAATTATAAAAAGTACTCTAAAAGAAAATTATTTTAAGTTTTGTACGTGTCTGCCCCTCCCTTATCCTTTTGTACTTGGGCCCAGGTGGGTCAATCACCTAATGAAATTTACTCTTAGTTGTACCTGGTATATTATCACCAATTGTATTAATTCTAAAAAAGACACAGCTACAGATTACTCCTCCAATGTAGTCTTTATTGTCATGTGTTCTCCTGACTTAATTATGCCAATCAGAAGGACTGAGTCCTGGTACTCCAGCTTCCAGAGCTCAAGTGTTCCAGCAGCTCAACAGGTCCACTATCACAGACTGGAGCTGGCAAGCTGAGGAATCGCGACTGAGGAACTGACTCCCGCTGAGGCCTTCCCCTAACAATGAATGTAAGCCCTGTAAATTTGTTTACCTAATGTCTGTAAAACTTATAGTTTCTGTAAACCCTATAGCCACTGTAAACCCTGTAAATTTGTTTACCTTTTAAAACCTATAGTTTCTGTAAAACCTAATGTCTGTAAAACTTAAAGTTTCTGTAAACCCTATAGCCACTGTAAACCCTGTAAATTTGTTTACCTTTTAAAACCTATAGTTTCTGTAAAACTTAATGCCTGTAAAACTTATAGTTTCTGTAAACCCTATAGCCACTGTAAACCCTGTAGATTTGTTTACCTTTTATAATCATTCTAGACATGTTGACCAAGGTTTAATACTCCAAGCCTCTGGGAACCGCATAAGCATTCAGACTTATGCACCCCCTAGGGGGATGGGTACCAATGTGGGTGTGGAAAACACAAGGGAAGGTCTTACTGACCATATCTGAATTCCCTGAGAGAAAACCTGACTTGCATGGAGGTTGGTACCATACATAATAATTATATAGGCCCTGCCTCCCCTCCCCAAAAGGTACCAAGGGCCAAATCTGTGGGCAATAAAAATGACCCACGGGAGGAGCCAGGTCACTTCTCCCCCACTTGGTTAAAGCCCACCGCTTGACTGCGGGCCTCCCCCTGTCTTGTATAAAAGAAGGGAGGAGATGTTGGAGACCACTGAGCCAAACTGCAGCCATTTGGAAGAAAAAACTGCATCTTCTAAGTTAGATTTCAGCTTCCTGAGTGTCTGTGAGCAACTACATAACTAAGCCTTCCCAGAGACCCTACCCTGACCTGTAGATAAGAATAATGAGTAACTTAAAGATATATAGGACTGCTGTAAACCCCCCCCTTTATGACCTTGTGCAAGGCACATTCCTCAGCTGGGTATCCTAGCAACCCTGCTGCTCTTAGAGCAGGGTGTTTAGCCACAAGGAATATCATTGATAGACATTTATCTGAGGTTCCCTCCCTGTGCAGCTGTGTAACTGGATCAAGGTCTCCGCCCTCAGGAGCTTCTTTGTTTTGCTTACTATATAAGCTGAGACCTTTGCAATAAACTTTGAGCCTTGATCAGTATTTTGTCTTGGCTCCATTCTTTGTGTCTGCTTGTCCCTCATCCAGGTTAACAGCCTCCCCTCGAGCCCCTGTTGAACCCCGCCGGCCGGGGCATCTTTCTGCACACTTTGTTGTTTTAGTTTATCTGTTTTATTTTGAGACAAGGTCTTGCTTCTTTCTTTGACTGGTGTGATACTTGCTATGTAGCTCACACTGGTCTTGCTGAACTGTGGGCAGTCTCCCTGCCTCATCCTCCCTAGTGGTAGCATTACAAACATGTATCACCTTGGTCACCATAGCTTTGGTTTCTCTAATTCTGGACTATTTCTTCACAGATTGAAGGGCAGGATGAAAAAAATTTCAGGGAGAAAGCAATTACTTGCACTTGTGCTTTTAAAGCATATTTAATAAATACTAAAAAAATCTTTAATTTCAATCGTACTCTTGAAGTTGTTAATGAATCTATTTCCTTATTACTTATTCTCTTTGTGTCTACTGAAAACAGATGCTTTCTACATTAAAAGGATCATTTCCTCAGAGCTGTGCACCTAGTTGGCACGTAGTGTTTGCTGTATTCTACTCTATAGCCACACTTCTTCATCACTTAAGATAGAGTTATTTCTCTAACAGGGTAATTAATAAAGATATTATTTTAAAGAAAATTAGAGAATTGACATATATAAGTGATTTGAAGAGAAATGGAAACTTATCCATTTAAAATAGCCTTCATTGTACCCAAAGCAGATACAATAAACCAACACTATGAAATGACTATCATTTGTTTTCTTTTAAAAAAAATAAATAATTTAGCTGGGCATGGTGGTGCTTGCCTTTAATCCTAGCACTCAGGAGGCAGAGGTAGGAGGATCACTGTGAGTTCAAGGCCACCCAGAGACTACAGAGTGAATTCCAGGTCAGATGAACTAGTGTGAGACCCTACCTGGAAAAACCAAAATAAATGAATGAATGAATAAATAAATAAATTATATGTTCTAATTTGCACATTATGAAGTTTTATTGGACTGACACTATTATAATAAATCTAGGTAACATAAGCTTAAATGTACATCAAACATGTTTATAGAAATGGATATATTTGGGAAACTATGAAATCATTTCTTATCATGTTCTTGCTTACCATTTCAAGTTAAAATAATAGAAAAACAATTATATTGATTTCAATGAGAAAGTCAGATAAAAAGAAAAATTGAAAAAATAAAAGTGTAATACAAGTAATGCAGATTAATGAACTGCTATACAAATGAGTGACAGTTGAAAAATACAACCTATAATCCTACTCCACTCATTTAATTAATGAGATATAATGAATGCCAAAACTTGTTTGGCTTGAGGGAGTAAATATATATAAATTAGAATGGCTATACTTTCATATTGATAGATTAATCATTAAGCGTTCTGTTTTTGTGATGGTTTCTGTCTGTATACATACCCTAAATGGGGAAGTGAAGTTAGCCCCTCAACTTCCCCTCTCTCTTAACATGAAGCCTAGAGTCAAGCACCACTAATCTGCTATTTCTTTTGAGATAATTTCTGTGTGTGAGAATCGAGTTATGGTAATATGTACCTTTGATTGACTTACCATTCTGTGCATTACTCTGACTAAACACAGATTATCATCATCAGGCTATGTTCTTTAATAGCTTTCCGAGGTCATTAGTACACAGAAATGTCATGCATAAGGCAACAAAAGGCAGAACCTATGCATAGGTAGGAATGGAATAATTAGACCTATATTTAAAGATCCATAATAACAAATGGAGCCTAGGTTTTGGTGTGTACATGTGAGTGTTGTATATCTCCTTAAATGATTACATACAGTGTGATCTTGATGTGTTTAGCATAGCACACTTAGTAAGACACACAGCACAATGAACCCTCAATTCTTATACTTCAATATATATACCTCAATATATACCTCAATTTTTATACTTTTCCTTTCCAGGAAAGATATATGAACACCAGATCAAAAATACACATATATTTTTGTATTTGGAACTAGACATTAAAAGTTGACAGGGTAAAACTTGACCAGGTGGGGCTCATTGGTAGCTTCCCATAAATTTCCCTTTCATAGTGTCCATTGTTCCCAAGAAAACAGAGCAATATACTTCCATTAATGCCTTCCCCAAACATCACTTTGTAATGTAATTTGAGGAATGTTTTATTATTAATCACTATGTATTAATGTTGATTATTTAATTCTAGTAAAATATAGTCCTTCATTTGGATTGTTGTTTTACATGGAATGCATGCATAGAGCTGGAGAGATGAGATGGCTTCACAGTGAAGGCTCTTGCCTGCAAAGCCAAAGGACCCAGGTTCAATTCCCCAGACCCACATAAACCAGGTGCACAAGGTGGTGCATGCATCTGGAATTCATATGCAGTGGCTGGAGGCCCTGGCACGCCCATTCTCTTTCTCTCACTCTATCTGCCTATTTCTCTCTCTTCCTCTCTCAAGTCAATAAATAAATAAAAAGAAAATATAGAATCGTATTCATGAAAGGGCAACTGGGATTCGTTATGAAATTTTAATATCAACACGGTAAGACAGGAGTTTGCCAAAACAGAAGACGCATCTGACATAGAGGGTCTTTAATCTTAGGAAACAAGAGCTTTGGAAGAATCATGGAAGATGACTTCCTCTTCTTAGCCTAGGAAGCATTCTTAAAATGTGTAAAGCTCTTCAGTCCTTAATATCAAAAGCCTTGTCTATGACTTAGCTATCTCTAGCTATGCAGTTCTGAAAGTAGTCTTTAGTGCTCAGATCTATTTTCCTCCATTTTTCCCCTCAGGCAAGGATGGGGTTGTAGCAGACAGCTTCAGGTTCACTGAGAAGAAGCTGGCCTGCCTTCATAGGACCAAACACAGAGAGCGGCAAAGACGTCTGCTCAGCTCCCCTCTGGCAATATGCTTGTTTTTCTTAGGTGAGTAGCAGCTTTCTCCACTTAAGGACTAAATACCTCTTTATGGTGTAAATCATTCAGACTCATTTTAAAGTCTCAAGTCTCCCAAATGTATGTCCCTTAGTACTTTCTCCCAGGAAGCTTCTTTTGTATATCTTTGTATAATTTTTAATATTGCCATTGAAAGTTGAAAATGTGTGCATGGTTTGAATTGAGTTTCTTCTAATGAGCATGCCAATAGAATTCTTTACAGTTTTCTGTAGTTCTGCATTTTAACAGCTAATGAAGTAGTAATATTTGTAGTGTACTCTTCCATCTACAACACCCTCTTGTGAATTTGATGTATGCTGTCTTCAACATTCTAATGAGGTACATAATGCAAATGTTAGCTCTTAGAAGATGACAAAACTGAAATCCAGAGGGTTATTGAATTACTCCCAAATTTAAATAGCAAGGAATGAAGTGAAAACTTTAACTCACATCTTCTGATTCTCTAAGCTTATCCTTTCGTACACCTTAGTTTACACACTAATCAATTTTGCTTACTGATTTTTGTTGGGGTTTTTATTACTTTGAACACTTTTCTATCACTCCTAAAGTAGGCTTCCTATCCTGTATTTTAAAGCTGCCCGCTGCTTATATAGTGATAATATCCTATTCTGTGGATATTTCTTAATTTAGGAAAGTCTAAACAAATGTAAAAGAATTTAGATTAAATATATTGATTAAATATAGGATACTATTTGGCACAATAGATTTCAGTGCAGTGATCAGATGAATATCCTTGGTGGTATAAATGAACTATCCTTAAGAACAAGATCCAACATTGTACTTATAATATCAATAGTAACCAAAAAGGGCTAATACTTTCTAATAATAGTTTACATTAACATTTGTTGTATTTACCTCATAAAAGACATTGCTTTTTAACAGCTGTTTATATGGGGTGGTTTAGTTCTTGTAAATAAATGTGTGTAAGTTTGTCAAACTCACAGAATGGTTGAAGATAGTAGAATAGCTGGTTTGATTTCATTAAACTTTTCAGGGTCTTAGTTTCTGTATCTGTAAGATGACAAAATGGGACTAGTTGACTTAGATGGAGATAACAAAATGAAACTTAAAAATTTGTTTCATCTGTTCAGCAAAAAGATTGAACAGAAAAGCACTTGAGTAATCTGAAGTCTGGGGGATGATGGAAAGACCTTTAGCATAATTTATAATTAAATTGATGTTGCATTTTATACCTAGAAAATTTAGCTCACTCATTTTGAACAAATCCTAGGTATGTAAACTTGAAATCTACAGGTGTCAAAGTGTAAGAGTAATTGGGCATATGCTGATTAAGGAAAGTCAGGCATGTAATCTCTAAACCATGTCCAGGTTCTGCTTCCGTAGTTCATTACACATTTATGATGAGTGGACCTGTCAACCTAGTAGTCAGTAATACTGAGATGACTAGAATAACTATTTGGAAAGCCCACTTTTTGGAGTTTGGCAGAAAAGTAGCGAAGCCCAACTAGTACAATATGTAAAACGGTTTCCGGTTTTCCTTGCCAAATGGAGCTGCTCAGTATAAGATTGCTCCAGAGTGGGATGAGGTCTGCTTCTGGATGTCCTCAGCTTTATTATTTCATCATCATTGTACATTTTACAGAGTTGATTTGTGTTCTGTTGGATAACATATCTTTAGTCTTAGTGTTTTCAAATAAGTATAATCAAGTCTCTACAAAGGCACAGGGCTCCAGATTGTTAACAACCTACAGAGAGTACGCTAAGAAACAGAGAATCCATACAGACATTTTTTTAAAGTAAGTACAGTTTGAAATAAACGCACTTTAAAATGTAACGCTCAGTGTATGCCTTCCAATTTAACCTAAAACAACAGCTTTATTGGTGGGTTTCTTTGAATTCTCACAATTTATTATGTTTTCTTATGCTGAAAGGAAAACAACAAAAGAACTTCAGGAATTCCTAGAGTATAATAGGAAAATGGATTCTTTTGAATTGCTCTTCTGGGAATTATTTCACAGTTCTTTGATGGTCTGGCCAGTCAATTAATAGTTTGAAGAAAGTGGCTTTAAGGCTTTGGAGCAGGAAAGAAGGGACATGAGTTAATGGAGGCATTGTTTTGTACTTGGAAATAGCATTAAATGGGGCTACAAGAAGGGAAAAAACCTGTAAGGTGTGGTCCTTGATTGTAAACAAACATCTACCCTTTTCAGAAAGCTTCCCTGGGTTTTTTTTGTTTTGTTTTGTTTTGTTTGTTTGTTTGTTTGTTTTGGTTTTTGAGGTAGAGTCTCACTCTAGCTCAGGCTGACCTGGAATTCACTCTGTATTCTCAGGGTGGCCTTGAACTCACGGTGATCCTACTACCTCTACCTCCGGAGTGCTGGGATTAAAGGCGTGCGCCACTACGCCCAGCTCTTTTGTTTTGTTTTAGTAAAGATCCCTGTGTACCTTAGCATGAGACTGCCAGTGGTTTAAAGAGATTTGTCTCAAAATTTGTTTGCTTGTTTTTGATGCAATTTATGAAGTTGTTAAAAATATAGATTTAGAAGAAAAACTACAAAAAACTGCACATTTGAAATTTTTTCTTAATTGCAATAAATATTCAACATTTTTCTAATTAAAAAAAAAAAAACAGTTGCCTCCAAAGAGAAAGTGAGGTGGCTTACAAAGAAATTTTTTTTTAAATTCAGAGTAATGGAAGCACAAGGACAAGAACATTGGAATAAAGCAGTAAGGGTCCATAGAGGATGCCAGTAGAGTTTCAAACCAAGGTTTCTGACCCCTTCTCTCACACCCCTTCATCTCTATTAGGCTGCCATGGAAACTGTGTGATCCAAGAGTGTTGACTGACAGTTTTGTTGGCATTCAAAAAATAAAAATACACAATGCCAGCCAAAGCAGTAATTTTGACTGCATACAGCATGTTGCCCAGAACCTATTGAAATAATATTCCATGAAACATAAGCACTGAATCATCTAATCCAAACATGAATTCCTGTACTTATCCAGCTTGAACTAGAAACTTAATCAATCAATAGACAGAGGCGAGTTGAAATGAGCAGAGTCTACAATGAAAATTGGTCCATGAAATGTCACAGGCCTGAGATTGTTTTTCAGAGTTGCATAGAAGTCATAAAAGAGGTGGCTGTTTCTGAGGTAAACTAATTCACTTGTGATCACAAAACATTTTACAGATGTCCACCTGTTCCTGTATTTTGGTGAGAATTTAAACAACGACGTGGCTTTATCTATTTTTTCCTAGACACATTTGACATCGATTACCTGCATAAAGCTTCCGATTTAGTTTGTTTTTGCAATATCTTTATGTGTGCCAAAAGTATTTTCCTCTGCTTGCCACCTCAAAGAGCAGTATTTGATAAATACTCTTCCTTTGCATGCCACATATTCTCTCAAGTGTTCTCATGGTATCAGCAATCACCATGAGATAACACCTAAGCGTTATTTGTCATTTACTTTCTTTTCTTTTAAACCATAGGTAAATCTTTTCATGTCTATGGCCAACTGTTTCCAGTTATCACCTTCATCAAATCTACCCTTATTTTATTTCTATTGGGTTAATAGCTTTACCACCTAAATGCCAAAGGTCAAGTTGCCTGTGTCTTTTGAGACACCCAATGTCCCTCTGAGCACTACTGCAAAACTTTGGTCTACCTGGAAGCACTTTATAACTATCTATGCAGTGAATGCTGATACATATGATGCTCCTGCTTCCCTTCCAAATGAAATCGGCCAACACATCATAATTATTTTACTTATAAAATCAATCAATTCTTTTATTGATCTTCTTTTAGCCCCTTCCATTGCAATGACTGTAAGGAAGGTGCTGGAGCCCCCAGGCAGATTCAAACAGGACCTGAGTGGTGAGTGAGGACTAAGGAAAAAGAAAGACCAGAGAGACAAAAGATGAACTCGGGAGGGCTGTCGGTCAATAGGGAGGCCCTGACTTTACTTAGTTTACACTTTTGTTCTTCTTATAAGAGCACAAGGATGCAAATGGACCAAATGGTAAATACAGGATTTCTCAGAAAAACTGCATCATAAAACAGTTAAATCTTTGCCTTTAGATCAAAGGACACTTCCTCCTCAATTTCCATATTCTCAGCAGGTAACTGATCTCTGCTTGGCAAAACATTCTGTTTATCTTAGCCCATTGTCAAACAGAAGTTAAGTCAAAATCAAATGGCTCCCAACAGGAAGGCCATTAGATATTTGTCCTGTCCTATTTATCTCTTTGCATAGTGCATATAATTTTATGAACTTTTATAGGTTTATGGAAGAGAATGAAGCATATTTTATTGCCTTCTCTTCTTGATGAATTCACAAGGTTTCATTGAGAGAGGCCAGAGGCGCAGGGAGGGGGAAGGCAGGAGGCAGCAAGGGGGACCTCCCTCAGGCCCTGGCCCCCTCACAGTCCTCTTACATTAGTCCTTGCAACTTCTAGGCCTGATGATCAAAAAAGTTGGCCAGTGCAAGCTTTCCCACAGTGATCAAACAGGTAATGTCCTCACATCCCCCCTGTAGCTGTTCCTGCTGTTCTGTGAGGCTCAGTCCCAGGACAGGAAATCCATCTCCCCAGGCCCCCTCCCTCCTGCCTCCGTAAGATATATATATATATATAATCTCCATTCATCAATGCACTATCTTTCCTTCCATACATGAATAAGTTTTGAACAGTTTTACCCAGATATCCCATAGGAACTTAAACTGAAAAAATCCAAACATGAACTCATCTCAACACACTGAGGATTGTCTCTTGTATCTTACTCTTTTCATGATGCATTCGTAAGTTCAACCAAGCCTCCCCCAAAAAAATGAATACTCCAGAAACATTCCCTTTATTCCTATACTGTAGCCAAGGAATAACTTGATACTGCAGATTCTACTACTTAATATCTTTTCAAATTTCCTATTGTGGAGATATTTCTTATCCTTGCCTGAATTTTACCACAGCCTCCTAAGTGCTTTCTTTGCCTACAGTCCAACTACTCACTGCTATAATTCAGACTTTAAATCGAATCATGTTAGGCCCTATTAACAAGTTGTGATTGCTTCTCCATCACATACAAGCTCTTCATTATCTGGCCTCAGATTTCTTGTCACAATTACATCTTGCTTTTCTTTCCCTGATACACGATTTTCAGATACACCAAAATGCTTCTTTTCCCCAAAGCATAATTTCTTCCCTTCTTTGGCTACTACCACCTAGAATTCTGTTCTCTCCCACCCCGAGAGTCCTCAAAATCATTTTCAGGTATTAGGTCTCTGGCAAACATTCTCTCACGTGTAGTCACTTTAGCCTTTGTGGTTACAGCAGCCCACTGTACATATGATTTGCATTCTTTTTTTTTTTTTTTTTTTTTTTTTTTGGTTTCCAAGGTAGGGTCTCACTCTGGTCCAGGCTGACCAGGAATTAACTATGTAGTCTCAGGGTGGTCTTGAACTCTCAGCGATCCTCCTACCTCTTTTGAGACACCCAATGTCCCTTTGAGCACTACTGCACAAATTTGTTCTACCTGGAAGCACTTTATATCTATCTATGCAGTGAATGTTAACACATATGATGCTCCCGCTTCCCTTCCAAATGAAATCAGCCAACACATCATAATTATTTTACTTATAAGATCAATCAATTCTTTTATCGATCTTCTTTTAGCCACTTCCATTGCAATGGCTGTAAGGAAGGCCATTAGATATTTGCCCTGTCCTATTTTATCTCTTTGCATGGTGCATAGCATTTTCTAAAGTTTCATAGATTTATGGAAGGTAATGATGCATATTTTATTGCCTTCTCTTGATGAATTCACGAGGTTTCATTAAGCATTGTAGTGTCAGCAACATCAATTGCTCAAAGTTATTAATATGGAACACTGTCCTAATAGGGTGTGCTCACACTACGTGGGAGGGGGTGATAACTATGTAGAAGGGATGTGAAGACATAATCAATACCAAATAATAGGAAGAATTGGAAATTCATCCTGAAGAAGATTCTGACTTAATTCCTGGAACAAACATATTTAAATATTTCCCCTAAAGGAACCCTGGGATCATCTGGAATCTTTCCTACTTCATGAAAACATAATTGTTTTCCCTACTAGGAAATAAATATAGAATATTCCATATTTTGCTACCTTTTAGCTTGCACTTCACAGATAGGAAACCCACCAATCTACAGTGCAGAGTCCCTGAGAAGCTTTTCTTAGAAATGAGCTCACATAGACATTTACCAGTTTGCTGAAATAATGGTCAATTGGAATGGTAGGATCTGTATTTTCAGTATCAGTTCCTAAAGTTAGTAATAAATACTCTAGTTTTCTTGAGTCAAGGACCTGACATACTACCTACTTGCCATGAGTTCCCTACTTGTAAGTATTATTTTCAAAATGTGCGATTTAAAAAATTTATATCTTGCATGATTTATAATTCATTTTATTTTATTTTATTTTATTTGAGAGAGAGAAAGGGGCAGATTTGTTGAGCAAATGGTCACACCAGAGCCTTCAGCCACTGCAAACAATCTCCATATGCACATGCTACTTTGTGAATTTGGCTTTTGTGAGGAATGAAACCTGGACCCTAAGGCTTCACAGGCAAGAACCTTAACCACTGAACAATCTCTCCAGCCCACACGATTTATTTTTAATCAACATTTTTAATCACAGCACCAATAACAGTGATAACAAATCAAAAATTTCTGTGTGTATTACCAGTAATAACTTCGCATACTCAAGAGGACACACGTGGCTCTATTGCATCCCATCCCATGCCTACATATTAGTTCCAGAAAGTATTTCTTTTACTAAAATCCTACTTTGACTATAACCCTGTTGATCTAAAGAGATCATTTAAAGTCAGAATCATCCACTATTAAATTATCCTACCATTAGGGTACAAGCCTGAAAAATAAATCACGTTTCCTATCATTTATACTAATAGCACTGTGTTAATAATAAAGTGACAGATTTCATGATTCTTACAATGTATTCAAATCTTTATTTTAGGAAAAATAATAATAGTCCCAGTATTTCTTTAAAAAGGAAATGAATGTCCGGAAATGGTGGCACATGCCTTTAATCCCAACACTTGGGAGGCAGAGGTAGGAGCATTGCCATGAGTTCGAGGCCATCCTGAGACTACATAGTAAATTCCTGGTCAGCCTGAGCTACAATGAGACCCTACCTTTGAAAAGAAAAAGAAAAGAAAGAAAGAAATGACATGAATGAAATGGTGTTGACAAGAAAGCTGGTAGTGACGGGCGTGGTGGCGCACGCCTTTAATCCCAGCACTCGGGAGGCAGAGGTAGGAGGATCGCCATGAGTTCGAGGCCACCCTGAGACTACATAGTTAATTCCAGGTCAGCCTGGACCAGAGTGAAACCCCCTCGAAAAACCAAAAACCAAAAAAAAAAAAAAAAAAAAAAAAAAAAAAAAAAAAAAAGAAAGCTGGTAGTGAACAGGGTTTGAGACACAGGGTGATGGATGGCCCTTTGTGGTAGTGATTGTCTCTCATTTCTCCTTCCCATCGTGGTCCTGAAAAGCAAAGATAATCCACAGTTTCCACCATGTCTGCCAAGACTCTTTCTAGGTATCTGGATTTGAAGTGAATTTAGGGAAAAAAAGAGAGAAAAACTGAATGCAGATTAAGTTTTATTGGCAGCTTGAGGAATTGATTTGTATTGTCTCTCTCTCTCTCTCTCTCTCTCTCTCTCCATATATATATTGCTAGCTAGACTTTGTATGATTGCATCGTGTGTTGGTACCATGATTTCCTTTCCTCCCTGCCCCCATTCCACTGAGGCCTTCCTCAGTGGTATTGCTGGTATTCACCATGGGGTTGTGTGTTATGAGTTGTGAGAACAAAAGTTATTCATTGTGTGTGGTGGGGACAATGCCTCTGGATATCACCTTCCACAAAGTGGCTCTTACAATCCTTCCACCCTCCCTCTTCCGCAAAATTTCCTAAGCTGCTGAGAGCTAAACACCAAAGTAGACTTAAAATACACCCACCAAGGCTCAGGGAATAACCCCTTTAAGGCTACTTCATAGGCAGTTTGCAAAGCAATTTTCTCCATTTTTCAATACCCTGTTCTTTTCATAAAACATAGGAATAAAGTATAAAGACTTGAATTTATATATTTGATCCTCTTTTATAAAATCAAACTAGATCAAGGAGGGATACAGGTTGTTTGTGGAAAAATAGGTCTCGGGAACTCCTTCAATCAGGAGATTAATGAGAGGAGAGATCCTTCTCCGATCTCTAGAAAAGTGGAGATTGAAAGGGCAGATTTAAGGACATTTCTGCATTTTTACTTTCGGGGCCCAGTCACCCTAAACTAACCTAACAAGGCTACCTGACTCCTCCTCACTGCGATCACAGGTGCAGAGGATTCCTGTGGCTTCAGTATCCATCTCATGACAATCATGGCAAGTATGGATGAAAATGTAGTGCAGGAACCATTGAACTGTGAAGAATGTGCTGGATGGTAATGAAGAAATCTCTGCCATGGACTGGGTGCCACCTACAAATTCGTCTGTGCCTGCACTTGATCCATGGAACTGTGACGAATATGCTGGGTGATAATGAAGAAGTCTCTGGAATGGACTAAGTCCCAGCAACCAATTTATCTGTGCCTGCACTTCCTCTGCAGGGGAGAACATCCTCTTTATGGTACCATCTGGAGCCGGACATTATGTAGCTCAGCTTTAATGTCCCAAAGCGAGATAGACGACATGTCTAATTATTGGTGGGAGTAAGCAGACACCACATACGATACAGATACCCAAAGCTATGATACTTCCTCTCCAGGAACTAAATGAAGACCATGACGGCCATGAAGATCTATTCCAGGAACATAAACTAAATTACATGGGACATGGAGAATCAAAACGGGGTCCTAAGGCTTTGCAGACATGGTCCTTAACTGATAAGCCATCTCTCAAGCCCTTTTAAGGTATCTTTAGGATTTCATTTTATTTATTTGATTTAGAGAGAACATGGGCATGCCAGGACTTCTAGCTATTGCAAAAACCTGCCGGAACTGAGCTGCAAGCCTCCTCCATGTGAACCAGCTGACAGATAGTTGGAAAAAGCTACCCTGAATGCAGTTCAAGGGGAGAGAGAAAACACCAGTGAAGGTACTCAACAGTGAACACTGCAAGCTTTAAATTTAGTCAGCCAGGCCAAATGAGCCAATGGGTGCAATAGTGGCATGTCTCTTATAGGGGGGGAACAAACCCCTCTAACTTGACTGGAGGCCCCTCCATGGGAGGGAATACATCCCTGATACTAAAAAGCTATGACACAGGTAGTCATGAGCCCTATGGGAGTAATGTCTGCTGGTGTTACACTAAATGTATATACAATGCTCACCAAAATGCCCAGTAGGCTCTTCTCTTAATGTCCACACCCATATATTAATGCTACTCTCACTTGTGGTTAGAAGCTTTTCTTTTCAGATGGTGGCGACCTTGGGATGACTCAGAAGGCACCATGGTGCTGAGAAGTGACAGAGGAGTGCTCAGCCCTGAAACATCTCAAACCCACCTTCTAGGCTAAGGGCCCATTGCAGAAGGGGTTGGAAAGAATATAAGAGCCAAAGGAAGAGTAGGACTCCTTACAACGTGCTCCTCCACACACAAAATGGCCTGGATATACATGACCTTGCAGTTCCTGATCCTCTCTACACAAGACCATTATAATAGGATGAAAAGATCATGACACCAAATTGAAAAGAGACTGATTGAGAGGAGGAGGGGATAAGATGGAGAGTGAAGTTTCAAGGGAAAGGGGGAGGAGAGAGGGAATTACCATGGGATACTGTCTACAATTAAAAAGTTGTCAATAAATATAAATTTAAAATAATTTTTAAAAAATCAAACTAGATCTACTTATAAAAACAATATCTTAAGCCGGGCGTGGTGGCGCACGCCTTTAATCCCAGCACTCGGGAGGCAGAGGGAGGAGGATCGCTGAGAGTTCGAGGCCACCCTGAGACTACATAATGAATTCCAAGTCAGCCTGGACCAGAGTGAGACCCTACCTCACAAAACCAAAAAAAAAAAAAAAAAAAAACAATATCTTGAACTGGGCATGGTGGCACCCACCTTTAATCCCTGCACTCTACAGGCAGAGGTATGAAGACTGCAGCCAGGCAGAGGTATGAAGACTGCAGCAAGGTTGAGGCCACCCTGAGAATACATAATGAATTCCAGGTCAGCTGGGCTAGAGGGAGACCTTTCCTTGAAAAACAAAACAAACAAACAAAAAATCCCTGGGAACCGTAAATACGGAATATCACCATGATTGTGGAAAGCTCTACTGAGTAGTGCTATCTAGACAGCCAGGGCTTAAGATGTTATACATTTGCAATTAATCAGTCAACGTTAAAAAAATAAAATAAAATCATTGAACATGGTGATGTACACCTTGACTCACAAAAAGGTAGGAGGATTGCTGTGAGTTTGAGGCCAGTTTGAGACTAAATGGTGAATTGCAAATCAGCCTGGGCTATAGCAAGACCCTACCTCAAAAAAAAAAAATAAATAAAATCTTAACTTTACCACTATGCTTATAATTAAATGTCAATATGCTTCAAAATGATTAATTTGGCCTCATGTTATTTACTCATTTTTGGCTTATATTGTTAATAAATCCACCTGATAAAACGTACTTCGGAGTTTTTTTTTTTTCTTCTTCTTCTTTTTTGGTTTTGCAAGGTGGGGTCTCACTCTGGTCCAGGCTGACCTGGAATTAACTATGTAGTCTCAGGTTGGCCTCGAACTCTCGGTGGTCCTCCTACCTCTGCCTCCCGAGTGCTGGGATTAAAGGCGTGCACCACCACGCCCGGCTTTCTTGGGAGTTTTTATAAAGAAATAGGTTAACTTGTTCTTGAAAAAAATATAGTGTGGATATATCATGAATTAATAGGAGATTGAAAGCGCCAGAAAATGGTGTTAAAGACAAGAAATATTATTTATCCTGATACAATTAGTGAATATTGTATAAATTTACTGAAATAGCACAAAGTACATGAGAAATGGTTATATTAATCAAAAATTATTTACAAAGTATTTAAAAATATGGAAATGCTTATTTCCCTGATTTGATCGTTACACACTGTACACTCACTGAATTATGACACTGTATTCCATAATTTTTTACAATTAAAATAATTTGAAAAATTGAAAATAAGTAGAGACAGATGGCAACTGTGCTAATTGAACAGATGAGCAACAAAATCCTTAAAAGCACCTCTAGTACTGGTCTTTGTGTCTTAGAGCTGATTTGAGAGAGAGATCTCTTTAATTCTTTTAGGGATAAAGGTGGAAAATATTTGTTTATATAGGTAAGAAATAGTTTTGTTTCCTAAAACCACAAAGCCAGGAGACCATTTTATGATATGTATAACCCAATGGCACTGTAAGAAAACTGTTCAGTGAATTTTTGATTTTAGATTACACATGTTAACTTTAAATGATTAATTAGTTCATCTTGCCTTTCCAAACCAACCTATTTTCATACAAAACAATATTCATCTCCTCAGCAAAATCTCAATGGAAAACACAGACAGCACATTTTATTTCATAGCAGATGAAAAAAAGGATAGTGAAAGTATGCACACAGACTTACCGAGGTGTACAAGTGTCCCTCACTGTTCACTGCCAAATACAGCTTGGTTTGAACTCCTTCAATAGCCACCACTCGAAGACCCACAAGGATGAGGTTAAACAGAGCTGAAAATTCATAGAAAGTGAAAAGGTTACACTTCTTGATTTCATAGTTTTCCAATGTGTTCCACAGGAGAATGTGGCTCCCTAAGGTAGTATGGACTGGACAAGTATATACATAGACATGTAGCCACATAAAAACTAAAGCCTCATTCTACCTTCTAGTACTTGACTCATGGCTTCCATTACAGTCATTTAACCGGGCTATAAGTACATATTCTCAAACACTCCAGGTATAATGGAAGACTCTAGACTCAGTACCCTAGTTTACAGAATCAGAATGAGGAATATTGATGCTTCTTGGTTGATCTACCACCAGGAATTGTTTTGCACATTAAATAACATCATCTTTTTTTTTTTTTTTTTTCGTATTTCGATGTAGGGTCTCACTCTGGTCCAGGCTGACCTGGAATTCACAATGTAGTCTCAGGGTGGCCTTGAACTCTCAGGGATCCTCCTACCTCTGCCTCCCAAGTGCTGGGATTAAAGGCGTGCGCCACCACGCCCGGCCTACCATAATCCTTTATAAAACTAAGCTATTTTAAATAATTTTTTCTTACATTTATTTATTTGAGAGAGAGAGACAAAGGCAGAGAGAGAGAGAGAAAGAGACACACACACACACACAGAGAGATAATGGGCATGTCAGAGTCTTCAGCTGCAGCAAATGAACTTCAGATGCATGGGGCACCTTGTGCATCTGGCTTCCATGGGTACTAGGGAATAGATCCTCAGACCTTTGGCTTTGTAGCCAAGTACCTTAGCCAAGGTCAAAGATATCAGTCAGATGGGAAGTGATTCCTATACTCTTAGAAGAGACATTATTGGTCCAATATCTTCATTTAAATAATCTGCTAGAGCCCACTGGCAGATTCAAACAGTAGCTGAGTGGGGAGTGAGGATTAAGGAAAAAGAAAGACAAGAGAGACCAAAGATTAACTTGGCCCCAACTTTATTTAGTTTAGTGTTTTTATACTTCTCAGAGCACAAGGATGCAAATGGAACAAATGGTAAATACAGGATTTCTCAGAAAAACGCATCTCAAAACAGTTAAATCTTTGCCTTTAGATCAAAGGAACACTTCCTCCTCAATTTCCATATTCTGACCAGGTAACTGCTTGGCTAAACGCTCTGCTTATCTTTAGCCCATTGTCAAACAGAAGTAAAGTCAACATCAAATGGCTCCCGACAATAATCTATATAATTTCCAATCCAACCCCCCTCCAAACATATCTAGACCTTGCAATAATAAGTTGTATTCTCCCAGAGAAGATTTTATTAAAGAACAGAAATTTTCCAAGTCAGTCTTGAGAGGGGTCTAGCTTTTAGTCTTGAAGAACAAAGATTAAATCAATAAAAACAAGGAGACAGGTTTTGTGGTGCATGCCTTGAATCCCAGCATTTGCAACTCTGAGGCAGGTCAGCCTGGGGTTACAGAGTGAGTTCCAGGACACCCCACACTAGAGTAAAGACACTGACTCAAAAAGAAGGTGTCTTTTATCAATTTTTTTCCAGCAAAATAGTTACAAGTGGGAATCCAAATGGTGCCAATGAGGCCTTCCTCTCTTCATTGGAAGGTCTGACTGCATGAAATTTACACCCAAGCTCTCCTCACAACCACACACCACTCACTGGAGACAACCAGTGGGTGTCCTCCCACTACTAGCTGTCTACTCCCTCCCACACCATGAACAAAAAGAAGACAGTACATTTTTAAAGCATAGTGCTTATCACACATCTTTTGAAAATAGCCTGCGCACCTTTCTCTCAGGAGTCATGGACCAAGGCTGACAATTTTTATCCTGGTTTGTAAGTTTACTGAGGATGATAAATTGGTCCGTTATTTCCATAAACAAAAATATAGAGATGTCAGTGCATGCTTAAGAAGAGTGTTCTCGGGATCACTCGTTGATGTGCGTATATATTCTCTGCAGTAGATAGGATAACATGGATGAAAAAGTTTATGAGGAAGGAAGTACTCCTTACTGAGCCTACAGTGTATCTTTCTCTTAATATCAGGGTACTTAGCAAAGATGTGCTAGGACATAGTGTACAGTTCAAAGTACAAGTGTTCCCACCACAAGCCACTGGTGGTGCTTTATTCAATACTTGTCATAGTAAAGCTGGGCCCTTTAATTACGGGAGATAAAGGAAACTAATTGCACAGATTTCAAGCCAGGATTCTGTGCTAATATCTGACAACGCAATGTACAGGAAATAAGTGTAATATCTTGAGTATGTCGTGTATATGTCATATTTTTCGAAGATGCCTTGCTCACAGCAGGTGCTCAAAATATTCCTAGATTGATAGAAAACTGTACAATGAAACATGATAATTGTTTTTGAGAAGTAATAAATCACAATCCCATTATATAAGCCCATCATTAAAAAATCTGAAAGCTTAAAACTAAATTTTTCAGCTGGGTGTGGTGGCGCACGCCTTTAATCCCAGCACTCGGGAGGCAGAGGTAGGAGGATCACCGAGAGTTTGAGGGCACCCTGAGACTACATAGTTAATTCCAGGTCAGCCTGGACCAGAGTGAGACCCTACCTTGCAAAACACCAAAAAAAAAAAAAAAAAAAAAAAAAACTAAATTTTTCCTTATGGTTTGGTTTAAAGATATATTACTATGCATTACTTGACAACTATAAAACAAATGTAGGTCTGAAACCAGGTTTGGTCATAGTAAAATCTAATGGAAAATAATGATAAATGAAATTCAGAATTATTTGTAGAACTTCATTATTTTACAATCTTCTAAACCTTCTTTGTTGTCGTTTTGGAATATTTAAAAATTATTTGTGAGTAGAGAGAAAGAGGAAGCGTGTGTGCATGGGCTTGCCAGGGTCTCTCGCTCTACAAATAAACTTTAAATATATGTGTCACTATGTGCATTTGGCTTTACCTGGGTATTGGGAACCCAACTTAGGCCAACAGGCTTTACAAGCAAGGACCTCTAACCACTGAGTCATCTCCAGCTCTTCTTATCTTTTTTCTTTTCTGCGGTAGGGTCTCACTCCAGCCCAGGCTGACCTGGAAATCACTATGCATTCTCAGGGTGGCCTCGAACTCGTGGCAGTCC
>JAEOAD010002636.1:0-26671 GCA_036365145.1 Orientallactaga sibirica
CACTGTATTCTTGGGTCCTTGAGAGTCTAAGGCAGGGGAGCACTGAAGCCCATGAGTGTGAGACCACTGGGGAAATGCTGTGATTCTATCTCAAAAATAAAAATAAAAAGATAGACAGTTAAGAATATCCCCAAGGAACAAAAATCACACTGGGTTGAGAACCACTGAGTTAAGGCATGTGGCATCTGAAGTTAGTATGAGCTTCTGATTTTAGTACTGGTTCATCTTGTCTTCTTGCAGATCTAGGGTTTGGTTTTGTTCCCAGCTTCATTTTGCATGGGTTCTCTGTCATCTTCTTTCTAAGCCAGTGTTTGAGCAGAGTACTAGTACCCTCCACGGGGCACATCTAGAGTTCCTAATGAGAGTGAAGGCAAAGGCTCTATGTGATGTAGCTCTTCACTGAAAAACATGTAACTGAGAAGGAAGGAAGTCCTATCTAACTCTCTCATGTCGGAGGGTTGATTCATTGCATTATTTCTAGCCATCACAAACATGTTGCTACCTTTGAAAAATGGCTTGGTTGATTAATTGCGCTTTACTCAAAAGTGTTGCCTATTGATTTAGTATTTATTGAAAATTATAATTTAACTGGGAGCATTCTTATAAATGCAAGCAATTAGGAATATTAAAGATATATTTCTTGTTTTTAATTTGAAGTCAGAAAAAAATTTTATTTTCCAACTAATCAATACTTAGGAAAGGCAAAGGAAATTAAGAAAACTTATCAAAGAATGAATGTCCTGCTCTGTGGTTAATTTTCTTACTGAAATACATTGTCTAGTCCTGTCATTGACTATAGTTTATCTGTATTGTTTTCAATTTTCAGTTCAAACTGCAGGATCTGAATGTCTCTTGGCCTTGTAAACAGCTGAACTAGTGAGCTGTCTTAGGAAATACTCTGTTCAGAAGTGGAGATTGTAATTGGGAAGAAAGAAGTAAGCTAACAATACTACAGACTTTCCAGAATTTGTTTGGAGGACTTTTCTATTTTTTCCAAAGTATTAAACTATGAAAAGATAGGACCTATTTTAGAAAATATTTGCTAGGCAGAGAGAGAGAGACACACACACACAGAGGCAGATAGAATAAGACTGAGAATGGGCACATCAGGGCCTCTAGCCACTGCAAACAAATGGAAATGTATGCACTACCTTGTGCATCTGGCTTACATGGGTTCTGGGGAATTGAACCAGGGTCCTTAGGCTTCATGGGCAAGCACCCCAACTACTAAGAAATGTCTCAGCCCCCCTTTTTTTGTATTTTATATCATGATGATCTGTAAATATGAGTTATTGAGTGTATAAATTTTATTCTGGAGCTTGGGAGTTGGCTTGGCAGTTTAAGGCATTTGTTTGCAAAACCTGCAGGCCTGGGTGCGATTCCCCAGCACCCTTATAAAGACATATGCACACAGTGGCACATGTGTTTGGAGTTTGTTTGCAATGGTAAGATTCCCTAGTGCACCTATCCTCTCTTTTCTTCTCCTCTCCCCTTCATGCTCTTCAATAAATAAATAAAAATATTTTAAAATTGGAAATTTTAGCTGGATGTCATGGTGCACACCTTTAATCCCAGCACTCAGAAGGCAGAGGTAGGAGGATCGCCATGAGTTCAAGGCCAGCCTGGGACTACATAGTGAATTCCACATCAGCATGGCCTGGAAAAGACCCTACGTCAAAAAACAAACAACAAAAGATAGAAATTTTATCCTACATTCTCCATGCAATTACTTTTAAACATATTTTGTTATTCTTTTTGCCATGAACTAAACCACCTTATCCTTTTCCTTCTTAGTATATATGTTTGACAGAGCATACAGTAGAAGACTGGAGCAGAAGACTGACAAAGTTGGACTACAGCTTCCCACAAAGGTAATGTGATTTGTAGTTGAAAATACACTGTCCCTCATCTAGGAGAAGACAAATGTGTACAGCCTTCAGGTTTGTAATGGGGAATAAGGGACAGGTGCACTGTGTTAACCCAGTCAGCTTCACTTTACATTACAAAATGCTCACTTACAATAAGAAGCAGCTCCCAGTTTTAGAGATTTGAAGGCATGTTGCCTGCATGGATTCAACATGGGTTAGGGTAGAAAATGGTGTCATAGGATCATGTATAAAAGCAGATCAATAATATCCAGTCCCAAAACAGAGAGAAAGAGAAGTCAGGCAGGCTCTCACAGAATCTTGAAAGGGCCCACAAATCTCTTATTAGGCTCCATATTCAGGCTCTGCCACTTCCCACCTTGAGGCAAAGGCTTTAGTCACAATGGATTCTTAGGGACTACACAGACCTCATCAAAACCATAGTACTCGATGCAATTTTCAGTGACCCACAAAATTTGACAATCCATTATTTCTTTTGTTATTGTGATAGAATACGTGATGAAAGCAAGTAGGAAGGGAGGGAGGAAGGGAAGGGTTCATTTTGACTAACAGTTTGAGGGTGCCATCCATGATGGCCAGGAAGGCAGTGGCAGGAGCTTGAGGCCTTTGTGGTGCATCTGCAGCCAGGAATCAGAGATGCATGCTGCTAGAGCCCATCTCACCCATTCTCCATGTTATACAGCGTGAGGACCCCCCCCATGGAATGCACCTCCCATAGGTAGGCTGGGTCCTCCCACCTCATTTCATTTTCTTTAGCAAATTCCTCACCCACTCATGCAGTGAGTGCTTTCTCTGAGTCATTCTAAGTCCTGTGCAGTTGACAGGCGAGATTATCAATTATGACTCTCTTCTCCATATGAGGCTGTGTCATGCCTTTGACAGCGTGTACAATTATAGTGTTGTAATTAGTAGGGTACCTTTTTAACAACCGTAGTCTTTTGTTAAAGTGGTTTTGCATATATAAATATTTAGGTTAGAGACATGAAGTTGGTACATTGAAATTTTTCACCATATGGGTCTGTCAAACCTCAGCCCCATTTTAAATGTGCTTCTGGAAAGGAGTGCTTTTGTTTCACTCCTCTCTTTCACCTTGTTGATGTAGGAAGCTTTTGTGTGTGTGTGTGTGTGTGTAAATGTGGTATACTTTCATGTGTGTATGCATGTTTGTGTATGTGGGCACAAATGTGTGGGGTGCGTGTGTGTGGAGACCAGAGGTGATGGTGAGTGTCTCATTGTATCATTGTTGACCTTATTATTAAAATGTTATTTATTTGCAAGCACATTAAGAAAAGGGGGTGGGGGCTGGAGAGATGGCTTAGCAGTTAAGGCACAAGCCTGCAATGCCTAAGGACCCCAGTTCAAATCTCAAGTCCCATGTGTGCATGCGTCTGGAGTTCATCTGCAGTGGCTAGAGGCCCTGGCACGGCCATTCTCTCTCACTCTCTCCCTCTCTCTCTGTCTCTAATAAATAAATAAAAATAAAATCTTTAAAAAAGAAAAGAAAAGAAAAGAAAAGGGGTAGAGACCAGGCGCACCAGCACCTCCTGTCACTACAAACATGTCTATGTTGTGCATCTAGCTTTAAGTGGGTGCTGGGCAATGGAAACTGGACTACAAGGATTTGCTGGGAAACACTTTTAACCTCTGAACCATCTCTCCAGCTTGCTGAAACACATTTATTTATTTATTTAATTTTTAAAAAGTTATTATTATTTTTTTTTTTTTGGGTTTTGAGGTAGTGTCTCACTCTGGCCCAGGCTGACCTGGAATTAACTATGTAGTCTCAGGGTGACCTTGAACTCACAGCGATCCTCCCACCTCTGCCTCCCGAGTGCTGGGATTAAGTGGGCCACCATGCCTGGCTTAAAAATTAATTTTTAAAAAATATTTTATTTTCATTTATTTGGGGGCTGGAGAGATGGTATAGTGGTTAAGGCGTTTGCCTGCAAAGCCAAAGGATTCTGGTTCAATTCTCCAGGACCCATGTAAACCAGATGCACAAGGGAACATGCATATGGAGTTCATTGCAAGTGGCTCAAGGCCCTGGTGTGCCCATTCTCTGTCTGCTTCTCTTCTCTCTCTCTCTCTCTCTGCTTGCAAATAAAAAAATTAAAATTAAAAAATATTATTTATTTGAGAGAGATAAAAAAAGATACAGAAATAGGCAGGGACACAGAGAGAAAGGGTGGATGCACCAGGGCCTCCTGGCACTGCAAACGAACTCCAGATGTGTGCGCCCCTTTGTGCATCTGGCTTAAGTGTGTCCTGGGGAGTCCAACCTGGGTCCTTTGGCTTTGCAGGCAAGCGCTTTAACTGCTATGCCATCTCCAGCCCTAAAATTAATTTTTTTTTTTTTTTCTTTTTCTTTTTTTTTTTTTTTTTTTTTTTTGTTTTTCAAGGTAGGGTCTAACTCTAGCCCAGGCTGACCTGGAATTCACTATGTAGGCTCAGGGTGGCATTGAACTCATGGCAATCCTCTTACCTTTGACTCCCGAGTGTTGGGATTAAAGGCGTGCACCACCACGCCCGGCCTAAAATCAATTTTTAAAAATTTCTTTTTTTGCAAGAAGCGGGAGAAGAGAGACAGAGCAAGAATGGCATACCAGGACCTCCAGCTGCTGCAAATGGACTCCAGATGCAAGTGCTACTTTGTATATCTGGATTTATGTGGATTCTGGGGAATCAAACCCAGGTCTTTAGTGTCTTTGCAGGCAAGTGTCTTAACAGCTGGACCATCTCTCCAGCCCCCTGAAACACTTCTTCAAAAATTATATCTTAATTGGTTTACCAATAGTAGGTTTCCATATGGCTTATTCACATATGCTTGGTTTTGATTCATCCTCCCACCATCCCATCCCTCCCTAATCCCCCACCCCTATTTAAACCTGCCCTCTTGTGATTACTCCCATGTGCTCCCATGTGTTCCAGTGTCCTCTCACAGTAGCTGCCACTGCCTCATCCTAGCGCCTTGTTCTCTATAGACACTCTGACTTTCAGCTGTTCATCTAGAAATTTGAAGCTCAGATCTGCAAGTCAAAGAGAGTGTGCAGCTGTGGCGTTCTGTGATGTGAACTCTGGGATGAGGACACAGAAGCCTTGTCCACCTGAGCACCTGTCTTAGTGTGCTGGCGCTGGCACTGTGCTTGCTCCCCTGCAGTGCTGGGGGAGGGTGACTGACTGTCCTTGGCTGGGACAGACTAGCTTAGGCTTCCCATGCCCAGGTCTTGCAGGCCCCTTGAACTAACCCTGCCCCAGTTTCCACTGGACGGGGTCCTCTTTTCTGGATTTTGATCCATGGCAGCCATTGCTGAGATTTATGTGGTAAGGTGTGTGAAGCTGGGCATCAGGAGACAGCCAAGGCTCTCATTCCAAGGTCCCTGTCATTCTGAGAGGGGATACAGTTAGGGTGACTGGACCCCTGAAGGTAGAAAAAGAAGCACAAGAAAGTCTACACTTGCCAGAAGTCCAGGATGATCTGACTTCTTATCTCTTGCCTAGTTCCATAGACCTGTTTCTCCACAAGCAACCAGGACCCCTCCTGGGGAGAGGTCTTCATAAGATTTAAGCATTGTGGTTGGTCAAGTTCATCCCCTGGAACTTGGTGCCAGGGCTAGCCTCTTCCTGAGAGCCCCTAGCCCTAACCAACCAGCTGTGTCCCTGGTTCACCTGAGCCAGAAGACAGCCCACCACCCTAAAGTTATAAATACCTTTACAAGGGGAGGGCAGTCTCCCTGACCACTTGGGGACTGCAAGCTATGGCTAAGTTTTTCCCTCAGCTGGGGCGCCTAGGCCTTACTCTCCACATGGGTTCTTTATCCCCTCCAGCTCCCCACATGGCAGGAGCTCCTTGAACTTTCTTTCTGTGGTTTTCCAGGCACTCCACGTGGGATCTCTAGCCATGTGAGTGCTTTTCCTTGGCGCTGTACTGCCCTCAGCAGATGTAATAATTTAATCATTAATCTTCTCAGTCTTTTTTTTTTTAAGTCTTTGATTAAAATGAGGAATGAACATGGGGTTTGGGGCTCAAGGACTTTCATGCACCCCTAGCATCCCATTAGAGTTCCTTGTAGAAGCCTCTGGTTGATCTTCAGTCCTTGTTGTGCACTTTGTTCTGTTTTGTTTTTTGTCCTGCACTGTTCTTGCTCCCCTGCATGGCTGGGAGTTGCTATGGAATAGTCAGGTGTTTCCTCCTGGTCAAATGCCACTGGACACCCAGCCATCATCAGCCATTGGCTGGGGGGAGTAGGACTCAGCCAGGGTTGCTCCCCAAATGTCCTTGTCCTGTGTCTCTGCCACCCCAAGCCTGGGGTGCTGCAGGGGAGTGCCTGTCACCCAGGTAAGGGCTGCTTGATCCTGTCTGTCATGAAGTCAGTGCTGGACAGTGAAGCTTCCTTGAACCTGCTTCTGTATCCAAGTTGATCAACTCTCTCTTCTAGTGTGACTTGTACTCCAAAAGTCAAAGAATGTGCTGCGGCTGGGAAAGCCCAGCACTGTTTTCAACCTTGCTAATTTTTCTCAATTTCAGAAAAAATATTATTTCATTATCTCTTGAAATCGTGGGAGTTTTTTTTCTGTTAAATTGAACATATTGTCTGTGGTGGTATGATTCAGGTGTCCCCCATAAACTTAAGTGTTCTGAATGCTAGTCTCCCAAGCTGATGTCAATTGGAAATTAAAGCCTCCTGGATATAGAGTATTGTTGGGGCATACTTACTTGACAGTGTTTGGCACACTCTCCTGTTGCTATGATGCATGTTATGTTGGCCAGGGGGTGATGTCCACCCTCTGCTCATGCCATCATTTTCCCTGCCATCATGGAACTTTCCCCTTGAGCCTATAAGCCAAAGCAAACCTCTTTTTTTCCCACAAGATGCACAAAGTGGCACATGCATCTAGAGTTCATTTACAGTGGCTAGAGGCCCTAGCATGCCCATTTTCTGTCTTTTTTCTATCTCTGTCACTGCTTGCAAATAAATAAAATTAAAATTAAAAATATATATACATACACACACATATATATGAAGTGTCCCAACATGGTGTCTTCTTATCTCTTGTGTAATTCCCTAGACCTGTTTCTCCACAAGCAACCAGGACCCCTTCTGGGAGGGAGGTCTTGATAAGATCTAAGCATTGTGGTTGGTCAAGTTCATCCCCTGGAACTTGGTGCCAGGGCTAGCCTTTTCCTGAAACAACCCCTAGCCCTAACCAACCAGCTGTGTCCCTGGTTCACCTGAGCCAGAAGACAGCCCACCACCCTAAAATTATAAATACCTTTACAAGGGAGGGCAGGCTCTCTGACCACTTGGGGACTTCCAGCTGTGGGTAAGTTTTTCCCTCAGCTGGGGCGCCTAGGCCTTACTCTCCACATGGGTTCTTTATCCCCTCCAGCTCCCCACATGGCAGGAGCTCCTTGAACTTTCTTTCTGTGGTTTTTCCAGGCACTCCACGTGGGATCTCTAGCCATGTGAGTGCTTTTCCTTGGCGCTGCACTTCAATCAGCAAATGCAATAATTTAATCATTACCCTTCTCAGGTTTTTCTTTTAAGTCTTTGATTAAAATTAGGAATGAACGTGGGGTTTGGGGTTCAAGGACTTGCCTGCACCCCATTACAGTTCCTTGTAGAAGCCTCTGGTTGATCTTCAGTCCTTGTGCACTTTGTTCTGTTTAGTTTTTTTGTCCTGCACTCTTCTTGCTCCCCTGCATGGCTGTGAGTTGCTATGGAATGGTCAGGTGGCGCTGCAGGGAGTGCCTGTCACCCAGGTAAGGGCTGCTTGATCCTGTCTGTCAGCACTGCTTTCAACCTTGCTAATTTTTGTCATTTTCAGAAAAAATATTATTTCATTGTCTTTTGAAATCGTGGGATATTTTTCCTATTAAATTGAACATATCATTTGTGGCAGTTTGATTCAGGTGTCCCCCCATAAACTTAGGTGTTCTGAATGCTAGTTGCCTCAGCTGATGGCAATTGGAAATTAAAGCCTCCTGGAGGTATTGTTGAGGGCGGGCTTTATAGCCAGCTTCCCCTTGCCAGTGTTTAGCACACTCTGCTGTTGCTATGGTCCATGTTATGTTGACCAGTGGGAAATGTCTACTCTGCTCATGCCATCATTTTTCGCTGCCATCATGGAACTTTCTGCTCCAGCCTATAAGCCAAAGCAAACCTCTTTTTTTCCCCATCAAGCTGCTCTTGGTTGGGTGATTTCTACCAGCAATGCAAACCTGACTGCAACAGTGAAATAGTACTAAGGAGTGGAATTACTGCTAGACACCTGACTGTGTGGTTTTGGCCTTTTGGAGTTGATTTTTGAGAAGATCTGAAACCTTGGCCTAAGAGACACCTTGCAGTGCTGTAAGTACAGCATAATGGACTATTCTGCTCACAGTTGAAAGGCCTGAATGCAGTAAGAACTATGGACTGTGAGGTTTAGCTTATGAGGGAGAGAAGGAGCTTTACTTGGACTTGGCTAGCAGTTCGTGTGAGATGCTTGAAGTTATGCCCGTGTCCTGAGAAGTTCTGCAGGGTTGCTTTGCTTAGAAATGAACTGATGTGAGCAGAAAAAATGAAATCTTTGGGCTAAACTGCTGCCCGTTCACCTGCAAATTTTTGAGACATTATAACTTTTGAGATTGAGCCAGCTGACCTGCACTGGGGCAACAGGAAGAATGTAGACTCTTTTGAAGGTGTCTGAATGCTGAAGGAGTGTCCTGTTCTTCAAAGTCTGCTTTATTCCCCCCTGGATTAACAAATTGTCACTTTACCTGGTATAATGGTGTATAAGAAATGCAGGAAAGAGAGAGTCATTGAGTTTGCAATGCGATCTTGTAATTTAGCAGTGGCCATGGGCAGTGTGAAGTAGGTTTGCTGGATGCCTCTATGGAGATCTCATGGGGCCATGAGGACGGACCTTGAGTTGTAGCGAGACCCAGTGGAGATGCCGGGACCATGAGACGGCTGCCAAGGAGGGCTGCCGGCCCCAGATGAAGTTTTCCAGGACCGTAAGTAGCCTAGCTGGTGGGGCGGAATTGGAACTCCAGAGACTTGTTGCTGGTTAGAATTATCACTCTTGGAGGTTTGTCATTGACTAGAGTTGTTGGACTTGGAGCTACAGAGTTTGATGTTTGCCCTGGTTGTTTTAAATCTTGCTTGGTTGAATATTTCTTTGCTTGGCCCAATGCCATCCTTTGCAGTGGGAATGTTTATTCTGTGTCATTATGGGTTTAGGGAGGACTTTTTTTTTTTTTTTTTTTTTTTTTTTGGTGTTATGGCTCAGTTAAAAGAGCTTGGATTATGGGGATGTTATGAACATTATTAGGATTGATAAAAACTATGGTGACTTTGAAAGTTGCATGAATGCATTGCATTTTACATCATGTATGGTTAACAGTTTATGGGGCCAGGGATGGAATGTGGTGGTTTGATTCATGTGTCCCCCATAAACTTAAGTGTTAAGAATGCTAGTCTCCGGGGCTGGAGAGATGCCTGTGAAGCCTAAGGATCCCGGTTTGAGGCTTGATTCTCCAGAACCCACGTAAGCCAGATGCATAAGGGGGCGCATGCATCTGGAGTTCGTTTGCAGTGGCTAGAGGCCCTGGCGTGCCCTCTCTCTCTCTCTCTCTCTCTACCTGCCTATTTCTGTATCTCTCTGTGTCTAATAAATAAATAAAAATAAAATATTAAAAAAAAAAAGAATGCTAGTCTCCCCAGCTGATGGCAATTGAAATTAAAGCCTCCTGAAGGTAGAGTATTGTTGGGGTTGGGCTTATAGGAATTAGAGCCAGCTTCCCCTTACCATGTTTGGCACACTCTCCTGTTGCTATGGTCTATCGTTATGTCGGCCAGGGGTGTTGTCCACCCACTGCTCATGCCATCATTTTCCCTGCCATCATGGAGCTTCCCCTCGAGCCTGTAAGCCAAAGTAAACCTTTTTTTCCCCCACAATCTGCTGTTGGTCAGGTGATTTCTACCAACAGTGCGAACCTGACTGCAACATCATCCCATTAAAAATATTTTATTCACTTGTTTGATATAGAGAGAGAGAGAGAGAGGAAGAGGCAGATAGACAGAACAGGCACACCAGGGCCTTCAGCCACTGCAAAGGAGTTTCAGGCACATGCTCCACCTTGTGAATCTGGCTTATGTGGGTCCTAGGGAATCAAACGTGTGTCCATCCTTAAGCATTGCAGGCAAGTGCCTTAACTGCCAAGCCATCTCTCCAGCCCTATCATCCCTTTTTTTATTGGCTATTTTATTTCCTTTATTTTCCTCTCAGGATTGCTTGAACTATCTGAGGTCATTCGTGCTTCCAAATTAATTTTAAGAGGGTGTTGTGTGTGTGTGTGTGTGTGTGTGACAAATGGTGGTCTGGTCTTGGTGGGGATTGCATTGACTGTGTTGCTTTTTTTTGCTTTTTTTTTTTTTTTGAGGTAGGGTCACACTCTAGCTCAGGCTGACCAGGAATTCACTTGGTAGTCTCAGGGTGGCCTCAAACTCACAGCGATCCTCCTACCTCTGCCTCCCGAGTGCCAGGATTCATGTCTCTGTCTATCTCATCTACCTATTTGTGGCAATTGTGAATGGGATTGTTTCCCTGGTTTCATCCTCAGCATGTTTGCTATTGGCTTTACATGGGTACTGGGGAATCCAACTAGCGCCATCAGGCTTTGCAAGCAAACACCTTTCACCTCTGAGCCATCTCCACAGCCCATATTAGATATTGGTATATAGGAAGGGTACTTAGTATTTTTTTGTTGTTGTAAACTTAAAAAATAATTCATGTGTTCATTTGGGGGGCGAGATAGAACAAATGAATGAACATGAGGAAGCCAGGACCTCCAAGTCATCAGGCATTACAAGCAAGCATCTTTGACCACGGAGAAATTTCCAGCCCTTTTAAAAACTTTTCATTGAGGCTGCAGCAATGGCTTAGCAATTAAGACGCTTGCCTATGAAGCCTAAGAACCTAGGTTCGATTCCCCAGGACCCACATAAGCCAAATGCACAAGGTGGAACATGTGTCTGGAGTTTGTTTGCAGTGGCTGAGGCCCTGGCGTGCCTATTTTACTCTCTCTCCCTCTTTCTCTTAAATAACTCCATAAAAAAATTTTAAGTACCTTTATTGACAATTTCCATAAATGAAGACAATATACCATGATCATAACCCTCTCTTACCACCTTCCCTTCCCCCACCACGATCCTCCTCTTTTGAATCTCTTCTTTCTAACTAGTTTCTCTTCAATGTTGATGTCTCCATGTTTTTCCCTCCTATCATGCAGGCCTTGTGGAGGTAACGTTAGCCACCTTAAAAATCATGAATATCCTAGACACTTTGTGTGATAATTTTTTTAGCTTAATTTTATTTATTGGCAACTTTTGTACATGTGTATGACGTGTTTTGACCATAATCATCTCCCACTACCTTCTTTCCTTTGTCGCACTGAACTCTTCCTCCTTCCCACCTAGTAGTCCCTCTTCTATGTGGATGTCTTTGTGACTGTGTGTGACCTTGTGTGTGAATATTTGAGTTTCACAGTTTAATGGGGGTTGCTTACACAAGCATGGTGGTGTTTATTTTCTAGAGTTCATGCAACTCATGTAGCCCAGTCTGACCTGGAGTGCACTATGTAGTCTCAGGGTGACCTTGAACTCACGGTGACCCTCCTACCTCTGCCTCTTGAGTGCTGGGATGAAAGGTGTGCGCCACCATGCATGTCGGGCTCCTCCTGTTTCTTGTCAGATTCCTGTTTTTCCCCCTTATACTGCCTGAATGGAGCATCTTAAACCCCAGTGGTGCTTTTTCCAAATGCTTTTTGATCACTGTTACTGTGGTTGAGGGAGAAGTCACACCTGTAAGGTCAGCTCTTGGGAGGTAGAGACAGGAGGATCAGGAGATCAAGGCCATCCTTAGCTACTTAGAGTTTGAGGCCTGCCTGAAGTCATTAGAGAACAGCAGCAAGCAAACAAACAAAAAATTGACTGGCAGGGGGAGAGGGTAGTGGAGTTGTGAAGGAGAAAGTTGGGGGCAATTACCATGGTTAATAGTCTATGATTATGGAAGTTGTCAGTAAAAAACAACAACAACAAATTAATACAGAATAAACTCCCTTGTCTGGCATTCTAGGCCTTTTCTAGCCTTTCCATCTGTCTTAGTCCACCCTCACTCCATACCTCCAGTTCCAACAGAGGTTGTGCCTGAAAGGATATTTTATTTTATTTTATTATTATTATTTTGTTCAGGTAGGGTCTCATTCTAGCCCAAGCTGACCCACAACTCACTATACAGTTTTAGACTGGATCGGGTGGTGTACTCCTATAATTGCAGTACTTGGGTGGCAACAGCAGAAGGATCAAGTTCAAGGTTATCCTCAGCTATATAGTAAATTCAAGGCCATCTAAGAATACATAAGGCTTGCTGGGCTTGGTGGCACATGCCTTTCATCCCAGCACTCAGGAGACAGAGATAGGAGAATGTGGTCAGTTCAAGGCCACCCTGAGACTACATAGTGAATTCCAGGTCAGCCTGAGCTACAGCGAGACTCTCCGTGGGGGGAAAAAAAAGAATACATATGTTATGATGCATTTTGGTTTAGTTAATCCAATTTAGTTCATTTAATGAAGTTTATAATTTTTCGCATTTTCTTTACATTTTCCCAATGCTCTTTTTCTGTTCGAGGATCCTATATCCAGTATGCCACTTATATTTAATTCTCTTGTATCCTTAGGCTTTTATTTATCTATATCTATCAGAGAGAGAGAGAGAGAGAGAGAATGAATGAATGAGAATGGCCTCCAGCCACTGCAAACAAACTCCAGACTTCATGCACCACCTTGTGCCTCTGGCTGCTGTGGGACCTGTGGAATTGAACCTGGGTCCTTTGGCTTTGCAGGCAAGTGCCTTATCTGCTAAACCATCCTCCATACCTCCTTAGCCTTTTGTTGAGAGTGTCAGTCAGTATGTATGTTTTACTCTTTGCACCCCCTCCCAGGCGGTGGACTAATGGCAGGAGATTGCCCTCTCTGATTCCTCCTTCTCCCTCATTCTCTGCCAGAAAACACCCATTTTATTTTATTTTTCTTTATTTGAGAAGGAGAGAGAGAGACAGAATGGACCAGGGCCTGCAGCCACTGCAAATGAACTCTAGATGCATGTACCCCCTTGTGCTTCTGGCTTATGTGGGTCCTGGGAACTGAACTTGGGTCCTTTAGCTTTGCAGGCAAGTGCCTTGACCACTAAGCCATCTCTCCAGCCCTCCCCCCATTTGATTTTAAGGACAGTTAAAGTGACATCTCTTCTGGGGCCTTTGCTGGCTCATTTCCCCAGCCTGGGTGGAAATTCTCTCTCTCTCTCTCTCTCTCTCTCTCTTTTTTTTCCAGGTAGGATCTCCCTCTAGCCCAGGCTGACCTGGAATTCACTATGTGGTCTCAGGGTAGCTTCAAACTCACAACGATCCTCCTACCTCTGCCTTGTGAGTGCTGGGATTAAAGGCGTGTTCCACCATGCCTGGCACAAATTTCTCTGTTTACCTTTCCATACCTGTCCACTATGCTGCAAGTGTCTAGAACTTACCTGTCTCCTCTCCAGACTGCAGGTTCCTTGAGGACAGTATCCTGCAGTTCAGCACTAGGCACAGGAGCCTTGTGAAGACTAAGGGTTCAGTGAAGTGACTGCTTGGGATGTGACTCTAGGTCCCTCAAAATGTTGGTCAGCTCTTTTTGTGCCTCAAGAGTTACCCTTTTGTCACTCCAGTCCAAGTCCTACCTCTGCCTCTGTTGGTTCTGCCCCAGGGGAGGGAGTCAGATGTTCCTCTAGTATGGCATCTGTAGAATGGGTACATGGCTTTCTCTCTCTCTCTCTCTTTTCTTTCTTTCTTTTCCTTCCTTCCTTCCTTTCTTTCATTCCATTTTGCAAGTGGACCTCAGTGTAGCCCAAGCTCACCTGGAATTCACTATGTAGTTTCAGGCTGACCTTGAACTCACATCAATCCTCCAACCTCTGCCTCCCACGTGCTGGGTTGAAAGGTGCACACCACACCTGGTTTGTTTCTTTTTATTGGAGAGAGAGAGAGCGTGCAAGCTAGGGCCTCCCGCCACTGCAAATGAACTCCAGATACATGCTTCACTCTGCACCTGACTTTGCCTGAGGACTGGGAAATCAAACCTGGGCCGTCAGGCTTTGATAGTAAGTGCCTTTAACTGCTCGGCTATGTCTGCCAGCCCTCCCTAGCTAGACTTGTGGGGGAAGAGATCAGGAAGGAGAGAGGAGGTGGAAGGAGGAGGTGAACTATGGAGTCTAGGGTGATTGTGAAGCTGAGCATTTTGTGCAGTCTGCCTGCAACAAGGCCCCAGCCTAAGATACTGGCTCACCAGTGTATTGCTGCATCAGGCGATGGAGCCCAAAGGCTGGCCTGAAACTTACCATCAACGGAAGGCATAATTAGCCTTTAAATTTAACTTCTACAGGAAGTTTGCTCCAGCAGTTCTCAGTCTTTCTCCTTCCTTCCTTCCTTCCTTCCTTCCTTCCTTCCTTCCTTCCTTCCTTCCTTCCAGCAGCTTAAACCCATATGCATATATTGACATTAATTTTTTTTTCCCTGAGGCAAAGATGAAAGCTTTTATTCAGGAAAATCATGAGCTGCCAGGGCTGGCTTACAAGAGGCCACATGAGTTCCTCAGGTAGTGGGCTTTATAGGGCTTTCAGTTGGGGAGGAAGAGCTGGGAAGACATCTGAGATACCCAAGGTGTGACACCACAGCAGTGACCAGGTGATTCACAAAATAAAGGGGGCAGGAAACCATGACCTGGGGGCATTGCAGGCAAAAGGCCTGGGCGGCTTCTTGAGGAATGTGGATAATACACTTCCTTATGTCTCTGTGGCCATGCTGCTGTCCTTGGTGACTCTGTATTGGGACCTGTCAGACCTAACATTCCAGCCTTTTGTTAATATAAGAGAACATTAATTTTTTTCATGCTGACCTTAGGGGCGATGAGTTCTTATGAGAGAGGCTGGATAATGCAGTCAATGGGTCTCCCTTCAGGGCAGGTGATAAGGAGGCAGGTCCATGTGGTTAGAGGTGGCTGTGTGGTGAGATCGACAGTGAGTACCCTCATCAGTGCCAGTGTAGCAGGCTGTTATGATTTTGTCTTGAACAAAGCAGAGTGTTCTTTCACACCATCCCTGTATTGAACTGGCTTCCGGACAGTCGCTGGCAACATCTGCTATAGAGAAGGTGAGGGAGATGGGCTTTACACCCCATGACAGGACACAAGGAAGAATTAAGTAGCTTGTTATGACATCAAAACACAAGGGGTAAGGAGAGGATGAGCAGCACTAAGAGGTAAGGGATAGAGAACTTAGGGCAAGAGAAAGCAGGCTGAGGGGTATCAGTGTATTTGAGAGGAGCATTTGGGGATCAGAGGAAGAGTAGGAACATGGGAGAGTTTAAATTTGAGAGTGCCCATTGGAGTGGCGTGTACTTATCCCTGGATGAGATAGGGTAAGGACTAAGGAAGGAGGGGGCTGAGGATAGCTCTGATTTTGGCTTAGGCAAGTGGGAGGAGCTGGGGTCAGGGTAGGTGAAGTTAATCAGGGACAGGCAGAGGCAGAAGGCATAAGTTAATGTTAATGTTAGAGTTTACAATTGTAAGTCAGTATAGGATGGGGGGTCTATTAGTCTATTGTAGTTAAATTTTTCTTATTGGTTGACTAAGACCATGTAGGCTGCCAGAATTAACTGTATATTTTGAAGGTCCATAATGGCACTGTGGGAGAGACTTTTAGGGACCTGTGAGGACTTCTGTGACTCTCACCAGTCATCTGTTAGGATAAGCCAAGGCTGTGCTGACCAAGTGGCCCTCCCTCTTTTGGGATGCCTGGAGGACTGATTTTCCTCAGATGTGACTCTCCTGTTGCAGATACACTGACTTGGAGTTTATCTCTGGGTTTCCATATCCTCTCTGATCAAGAAGATAGGCAACTTACCAGAAGCTAGAAGTTAGCATTGTCCCATCATCTCCTGTGGCCTCTGACCTGGGAGCAGGAACCAAAATATTGGTTATCCTTTTAACTCCAATGTTTCCAATTGATTTTGGCTTCTACATATGGTTATTAATCACTCAGAGAGACTGTACATATCTGAGTAGTAAAACAGATTAGTTAAAAGGTTAGCAGAGCAGATCTGGTTAGACACTGATACAATAGTTAAAATCACTTTGACTTATATTTAAGTGTAGTTGTCAGGTGACAGTATGAGTTGTCAGGACAGTGTAGGAGAAAAGCAAGAAAGAACACCTAGAGAATGACACAATAGTTTAAAATCATTTTGATTCTTATTTAAGTTTAATTGTCAGGTGACAGGTAAGCTATATCTGGGACATATAAAGAATACACATTTTTTTAATTATTAATTTTTTTATTGACTCCTTCTATACTTACATACAAAAAACATTTGACATTTCCCTCCTCTCCCCCCATTCCACTTTAGAACACCAATCTCCATCATATCCCTCCCTCTCTCCATTAGTCTCTCTTTTAATTTGATGTCATCATCTTTTCTTCTATTTTGAGGGCCTTTGAAGGTATTGCTAGGTACTGCAAGGTCATGGATATCGAGGCCAATTTCTGTCTGGGCAGTTGCATTGTAAGAAGTCATACCCTTCCTTTGGCTCTTCTATTCCCGCCCCTCTTCCGCAATGGTCCCTGAGCCTTGGGGGTGTGACAGAGGTGTTTCAGTGCTGGGCACTCCTCTATCCCTTCTTCTCAGCACTATGTTGCCTTTTGGGTGATCCCAGTGGTCATAGCCATCTGAAAGAGAAGCTTCTCTAACCAGAAGTGAGTAAGCGTTAATATGTGAACATGAACATTAAGTGTAGTGCCCCCAGGGCAGCTTGGTGGGAAAGAATACACATTTTATCTTTTAAGTACCTGTCAGTTTTAAGTATAGGCAGAAGACTTTAGTAGTCAGGAAAACAATACTTTATCAATTATTTTATCAATAACTTTAACTCAATCTAGAAATTGTATGCCAGGGAACAGACAAGACAGTATAAAAACTTAGCATCTGTGTTTGAAAATAACTTTGGTTAGTCTGTATAACAGTGTCCCAAACTGGAAGCAGAACAGCAATTTAAGATTATTTTTCTAGGGCAGCAAAGCTTGTCTTAAGTATCAATATTTTCATAAGCAATGAACTTAAGATATTAGAAGTGACACAATTAATTAGGGGAAACATTGTCTCAGACTGCTTATGCATGGCTTAAGATTAAAATACAACTAGGTTAATGTTGAGTTAAGCAAGTCTGATTTTAACATACATTAGAGACAATGACATGCATAGTCATTTTTAAAATAAGTACCTTTTACCATTCAACAATTTTAAGGCTTAACTAAAATAGATATAAATGTTATATGAAGCTTATACAAACTATATCAACATTGTTTGTATACAGTGGATTTCTCTTAGACATGAGGAGCTTTCTCAGGTTTCCTAAGAACAAGATTACAACAAGTTACTTTTTACAAGACTGAGATTATAACCTCAGTGATAATCACCCAGCAAAATTAGCACGAACAAGACAAGAACCATCACAAAATGACAGAGTTTTAGTAGGCATGGTGATGTATGCTAATTGATAGCCAAAACATCATGTACTTTGTGTAAACCAAATTACAATATTCTGATATCTGGAAAAGTTTGGTATGAACAAAAAGTAGAGTTCACATATTTAAGGCACATGAGGCTACAGAGAGTAAACTATGAACAAAAGATCTGCTAACAGAATTTAAAATAAACAAATCTATATTATGTAGTAACATTTTTGGCTTAAATATGAAGACATGAAAACTTTTACAACTTATACATTTTAAATGAGGAGATTTAGCAATTTTAAAAGTTAAATAAGATGTCCATCCAAACTAGAATTCATTTTCTGAAATTAATTAAGTTATATGTAACATATCCAAAGAATAGAGGAAATGGATTAGACTGCCGTGATCTAATGAAAAAAAGGAGACACGTCTCATGGAAGGAGAGGGAATGGGCATGCCAGGGCCATTTGCCACCGTAATCTTCAAATGCAGGCTCCATTATGTGCGTCTGGCTTTGCAAATAAGCACCTTTATAACTGTTGAGCCAAAAAGAAATATCTTCAATTTACTCTAAGTCATACATTAAAATATACATAAAACAGCCGGGCGTGGTGGCGCGCATGCCTTTAATCCCAACACTCGGGAGGCAGAGGTAGGAGGATCGCCAAGAGTTCGAGGCCACCCTGAGACTACATAGTGAATTCCAGGTCAGCCTGGACCAGAGTGAGACCCCCTACCGCAAAACCAAAAAAAAAAAAAAAAATAAAATAAGATAAAATAAAATAAAATATACACAAAACATACATAAAATTTCATGACACAATCTATAACTTCTCAAACCTTAACTATAATTTTGGTAAACTTTTTAGTAATGATGTAAGGTAAATCTAAAGTGTTAAGATTGATTGCTGAGGAATTACATCTTAAATCGCAATATAACTTTGTTTAGATTTTTTTTTTTGAGGCACGGTTTTAGATATAATAACCTTAGGAGAGAATTAAATATTAACGAGTCAACTTTAACCATAAGATTTAGTGAAAAGGTTGACAAATAGAGGAATCTTTTCAGGAGAGACACATATTATTATGCAGGACTTTGTCATGATAAAGAGCATTCAGAATTGGTTTCAAAGCCTTTCCACAAGATCACCTGGGAATGGAAATCCTACAGTTTTCACTGGATGGGGTTCTCTTCTCTGGATGTTGATCCATGGAAGCCGCTGCTGAGCTTTATGTGGTGGGGTGTCTGAAGCTGGGCATCAGGAGACAGCCAAGGCTCTCATTCCAAGGTCCCTGTCATTCTGAGAGGGGATACAGTTAGGGTGACTGGACCCTTGAAGGTAAAAAACAAAACAAAACAGAAAGCACAGAAATCCAGCATGATCTGACTTCTTATCTCTTGCCTAGTTCCCTAGGCCTGTTTCTCCACAAGCAACCAGGACCCCTTCTGGGAGGGAGGTCTTGATAAGATCTAAGCATTGTGGTTGGTCAAGTTCATACCCTGGAACTTGATGCCAGGGCTAGCCTTTTCCTGAAACAACCCCTAGCCCTAACCAACCAGCTGTGTCCCTGGTTCACCTGAGCCAGAAGACAGCCCACCACCCTAAAATTATAAATACCTTTACAAGGGAGGGCAGGCTCTCTGACTACTGGGGACTTCCAGCTGTGGGTAAGCCTCAGCTGGGGTGCCTAGGCCTTACTCTCCACATGGGTCCTTTATCCCCTCCAGCTCCCCACATGGCAGGAGCTCCTTGAACTTTCTTTCTGTGGTTTTTCCAGGCACTCCACGTGGGATCTCTAGCCATGTGAGTGCTTTTCCTTGGCGCTGCACTTCAATCAGCAAATGCAATAATTTAATCATTACCCTTCTCAGGCTTCTTTTAAGTCTTTGACAAAAATTAGGAATGAACGTGGGGTTTGGGGTTCAAGGACTTGCCTGTGTCCCATTACATTTCCTTGTAGAAGTCTCTTGTTGATCTTCAGTCCTTGTCGTGCACTTTGTTCTGTTTTGTTTTTTTTGTCCTGCACTCTTCTTGCTCCCCTGCATGGCTGGGAGTTGCTATGGCATGGTCAGGTGTTTCCTCCTGGTCAAATGCTACTGGATGCGTAGCCATCATCAGCCATTGGCTGGGGGGAGTGGGACTCAGCCAGGGTTGCTCCACCAAATGTCCTTGTCCTGTGTCTCTGGAAGGCCACCCCAGGCTGGCTGCTGCCAGGGAGTGCCTGTGACCCAGGTAAGGGCTGCTTGATCCTGTCTGTCATGAAGTCCATGCTGGACAGTGAAGCTTCCTTGAACCTGCTTCTGTATCCAAGTTCATCGACTCTCTTCTAGTGTGACTTGTACTCCGAAAGTCAAAGAATGTGCTGTGACTGGGAAAGCCCAGCACTGTTTTCAACCTTGCTAAATTTTCTCAATTTCAGAAAAAATATTATTTCATTGTCTCTTGAAGTCGTGGGATTTTTTTTTCCCTGTTAAATTGAACATATCATCTGTGGTGGCATGATTCAGGTGTCCCCCATAAACTTAAGTGTTCTGAATGCTAGTCTCCCCAGATAATGGCAATTGGAAATTAAAGCCTCCTGGAGGTAGAGTATTGTTGGGGCAGACTTGACAGTGTTTGGCACACTCTCCTGTTGCTATGGTGCATGTTATGTTGGCCAGGGGGTGATGTCCACCCTCTGCTCATGCCATCATTTTCCCTGCCATCATGCAGCTTCCCCTCGAGCTTGTAAGCCAAAGTAAACCTCTTTTTTTCCCCACAAGCTGCTCTTGGTCAGGAGATTTCTACCAGCAGTGCGAACCTGACTGCAACATCATCCCATTAAAAATATTTTATTCACTTGTTTGGTAGGAGAGAGAGAAGAGGCAGATAGGCAGAACAGGCACACCAGGGCCTTCAGCCACTGCAAAGGAATTTCAGGCACATGCTCCACCTTGTGAATCTGGCTTATGTGGGTCCTAGGGAATCAAACGTGGGTCCTTGGGCTTTGCAGGCAAGTGCTTTAAGGACCAAACCATCTTTCCAGTCCTATCATCCCATTTTTATTGGATGTTTTATTTCCTTTATTTTTCTCTCAGGATTGCTTGAACTGAGGTCGTTCGTGCTTCCAAATTAATTTTAAGATTTTTTTTGTGTGTGTGTGACAAATGGTGGTCGGGTCTTTGTGGGGATTGCATTGGCTCTGTAGATTTTTTTTTTTTTTTTTTTTTTGGTTTTGTTGTGCTAGGGTCTCACTCTAGCTCAGGCTGACCTGGAATTCCCTTGGTAGTCTCAGGGTGGCCTCAAACTCACAGTGATCCTCCTACCTCTGCCTCCCGAGTGCTGGGATTAAGGTGTGCACCACCACACCTGGTTTTTGTAGATTGCTTTTGGTCAGAGCCGGTTTCATAACATTGATGCTTCCAATGCATGGGCATGTGAGGAGAGGCCTGTTACTGGTGTTCTCTGGAACTTTCCAGGTTCTTGGCCTCTTACTCAACGAACTGAAGAAAGGTGCACACAGATAGTTTAACAGCAAGAAACTTCATGAGGAGCAAAGTGATGATGAAGGGTCAGCACACTGCCCAAGGGGCAACAGGCACTGGAGTGGAGAGTGCTCACAGGCCCAGGGACATGGTCGGGGCCATTGCTCTGCAGTAGTCTTAGGTGGGGATGCATCATTTGCTAGAGACATAGTTTGGTGCTCTAGTTTCAGTTAGTTTTCCCTTTCTGTACAGTGAATGGGACTTCACATGATGCATTTATTTTTATCTTATTCATACTTATTCGTACATAGGCATACAATAAGAAATAGGGCTTTCTTCCTGAAAGTTCAATTAAAGGACCCAACAATATGCATGTACCCTACAGCTCTTCAGGCTGGGTGGCCCCTACTGTTCTGATTCCTAAGCTATCTTAGGATGTATTTGAATGGGTGCTTATCACAAACAATGGCTCCAAGGGGGGAGAAAATGGTTGTTATGTGGTTCCAGGTGTACATGTAAGTGTAGCTCAGTGCAGGTGGGGTTCCAGGTTGCTAGGTGCCTTGTATAAGAGAGGGTGTGCTTGCAGCTCAGGTCAAGCAATGTCCAGGGTGCCTGAACTACTGGCTATGCCTGCCTGCCTGCTTCTGATCCTTATGTACTCTAATGTCTTCTTCAGTTTCTTTCTCAAGTGTTTTAAAATTTCACTTCCATGTTTAGGTTTTTTTTTTTTTTTTTTTTTTTTTATGCAGGGTTTCACTCTAGGTCAGGTTGATCTGGAATTTGCTCTGTAGTCTCAGGGTGGCCTCAAATTCAACAGCGATCCTCTTACCACTGCCTCCCAAGTCCTGGGATTAAAGACATGCTCCACATGCCCAGAGCCATGGTTATGTTTATTCTCAAGTTGTGTGTGTGTGTCCAATCATTCATGTCTCTGTCTACCTCATCTATTTGTGGCAATTGTGAATGGGATTGTTTCCCTGGTTTCATCCTCAGCATGTTTGCTATTGGCTTTACATGGGTACTGGGGTATCAAACTAGCACCAGCAGGCTTTGCAAGCAAACACCTTTCACCTCTGAGCCATCTCCACAGCCCATATTGGATATTGGTATATAAGAAGGGTACTTAGTATTTTTTGTTGTAAACTTAAAAAATAATTCATGTGTTTATTTGGGGGCAGAGAACAAATGAATGAACAGGAGCAAGGCAGGACCTCCAAGTCATCAGGCATTACAAGCAAGCATCTTTGACCATGGAGAATTCTCAGCCCTTTTAAAAACTTTTCAATGAAGCTGCAGCAATGGCTCAGCAATTAAGATGCTTGCCTGTGAAGCCTAAGGACCTAGGTTCGATTCCCCAGGACCCACATAAGCCAAATGCACAAGTTGGCACATGTGTCTGGAGTTCTTTTGCAGTGGCTGAGGCCCTGGTGTGCCCATTCTTTCTCTCTTTCCCTCTTTCTCTTAAATAACTAAAAAAAAAATTAAGTACCTTTTATTGACAGTTTCCATAAATGAAGACAATATACCATGATCATGACCCTCCCTTCCCCAACCACGATCCTCCTCCATTGAATCTCTTTCTAACTAGTTTCTCTTCAATGTTGATGTCTTCATGTTTTCCCTCATAACATGCAAGCCTTGTGGAGGTAACATTAGTCACCTTAAAAATCATGAATATCCTAGACACTTTGTGTGATAATTTTTTTAACTTAATTTTATTTATTGACAACTTTTGTACATGTGTATAACATATTTTGACCATAATCATCTGCCATTACTTTCTTTTCTTTGTCCCACTGAACTCTTCCTCCTTCCCACCTAGTAGTCCTTCTTCTGCGTGGATGTCTTTGTGACTTTGTGTGACCGTGTGTGAATGTTTGAGTTACACGGTTTAATGAGGGTTGTTTACACAAGCATGGTGGTGTTTATTTTCTAGAGTTCATGCAACCTTCCAGTGTCTGCAACATTGAATAAAATGTCTCCTCCTTCCCCAGCAGCCACTATGTTTTAAAATATTAGTCCCTTTTATTTCTTTTCATAGCCCATTTTTAATTGGGTCATTTGTCTTGATGATGTAGATTTTGGATATCATTACATATCCTAGACATTAATACCCTGTCAGATGTGTCACTTAGAAAGAATTTCTTCATTCTGTGGTCTGGGAAGATGGGTTGATTCTGGTGTATATTTCCAAGAGGGTAGTCTGGCATAGTGCAGAAACACATTGGCAGAATTGTGAAGTGCCTGCTCACATCACATCACATCCCATCAGCAAGCAGAGAGGGGACAGGAAGTGAAGCTGAGCTGTAAGACCTCAAGCCTGTCCTCTAATGACTGACCTCTTGTCCCTTCTCCTGAAGGCTCCACAGGCCTCCAGTGCAGCCCCAACGTTTGAGACATTCAGACAGCAGCATGACCCTTATAACCCAACCAACTATCAGACTACCTAAGCCTGTCTGGGGTCCCGAAGAAGTGCTGCAGTCAAATGATAAATGATAGGCTGTGTGACGGCACTGCCCATGCTTGATAATCTGCTTTGCCAGAGCTGTGTGATCTCCAGCAAGTTATTTTTGTTTTTATACCTCAACTTCTCTCATTCGTGTGATATGACCAGTAAATGGACCTTTTTCATAAGTCGAGTTCTTTGTGTTCAAGTCTTTTAATTATTTATGTTTGCATGTCTTTTATTTTTCTTCCTCCTTTCACAAGGACATCAAACGTAACATATTTCATATTAAATCCTTGATATCTCCTCACACGATTTAGTTAACTTTCCCCTCAATCAGATGTACCATCTTGTATTCACTTTCTTTTTAAAAGCTTGGGGTCCACCTTAGCTGATCCCTAGTTAAGCCTTACATCTGTTTTTTCATCCAGTCTGGACCAGTTCTAAGTCCATTTTCATCTCCACAACTGGCATCTTTTACCCAAACTTTTGACTACTCTCCTTCCACTATTCCAGTCATAGTCCCCTCCCGCTCTACCCTCCACCCTGACACATAAGGAGCCGCTCAAGTTGAGACTTCAGTGAACCTTGGCGAGCTTTTACCTCCCAACTTTGGTTCAGTTTCTGGGCTGAGCAAACATCAGTACTGATGAAATGCTCCATGACACTGATTGTTATTTATTAGTTGAATACCTGTTTCCTGTGTGTCCAGCACCTGCCAGATTGTGGAAAGCCATTCCATTTTCATGGGAGACAGAGTGTGCAGTATCAGGATGGACACTTCCAGGTGACAGCCATCACTCCATGGGACAATGAAGAGGTTTAACTCTTTCCAGGGATCGAGAAAACTATCTGAGAAGTACATTTAACACAGAGGTCCAAAGCACAGGGAGTCATTATCCTGGTGAACGTGCCGATGAGGGAAGTGGTACAGGGAGGATTTGACACAGAATACAGTTTGTTCAAAGGCAGGAAGAACAGTGGTGTATTCCAGGAATCAACATTCTAGTATAGCTGAATAGAAGCCAGAGTTTAAGATCAACAGTAAGCAGGAGACCAAATGAAAAAAGAAGGCAGGGACTTCTTTTGCCACCGATTTTAGTGATCATAGGCCTTGAGCACCATAGCAGTTGGGCTCATGTCAGACAGATCTTTGAACTCTGAATTTCTTCTCCATGGCCATAGGCATATAATTGAATGTCTTTACACCTGTGTTCTAGTCAGAAGAGGAAGAATGGGTACCTTGGACTTAATTTTTACTTGCGGTCTGTATCCGCTGTTTTGGACATTGGTGTATTGGGCACTTCTCTGTGTTTGAGGCACTGGTACAGAACCCAGAGCTTCTTGTATGCTTGGCAAGTGCTCTACATTGAGCTATCCCCAGTTCTCTCCATCAGACTCTCTGCTTTTTACCATTTAATATTCTCATCATGGAATAGCTTTCATTTTCCAGACCTTATTATAGCCTGATTGTCTTTGCCACATGCCTATAAGATAACAAGTGTGTTGACCCTCTTGGGTCAGGTGCGTGTGGAGGTGCACATGGTGGGTCTGGCAGCTGTTCTTTCCTCTGCAGTTACTCATTGGCACTGTGGGTCTGTGTCCATCTTGCAAGCATAGTTAATGGGAAGTGCTCTGGGAGCTCGATCATTGGTTATGTGCTGTTTCATTGGAGTTATGATCTTTCAAGGCTGAAGGCCAAAAGCACATGGAAAACTCACTAAAAGAAAGTTACTATGAGGACTTGCTTCAAAACAGTCAGCTCTCATTCCCCAAGGTTCTTTGTGTCCTGCTTCACTGTGGCTGTGAGTTTGTTTTTACACTGACATGTTTATAGTCTAAGTTTCAGCTCTGCAGATCAGCATCATAACAAGCATCAGGGTGATGACTGCAGAGTTCATATTCTCTAGTAGGACTGATGTGGGAACTAAAAAAAGACAGTAACAGCGTTCAGAGATATCTGAAATCCATGGTTTTGTGGTCTCTGTTTGTTCATTGCCACTAGAAGGAAATTTAGACACTTTACAGTTACCTACAGAAATGGCTTTTGTTGCAGACAGCTTCAGGTTCGCTGAGATGAACTTCCAGACCAGGCACAGTTATGGAGGAAGGGATATTATTTATTGAAGCTTACAGATCCAGGGGAAGTTCCATAACGGCAGAAGAAGCGGCCTGCTCTTCACAGGGCCAAGCAGAGAGAAACCAACCAGCCAGCCACCAGAGCACACAGAGCAAAACTACAGCCAAAAGGTCACACAGCACACTTCAGGAACTCCTGCTAGGCACATTTGCATATCTTTACAATGGAATCTCAAACCATCACCACACCTTAAGACCGGCCCCAGTGACCTTGCCTCTAGCAAGGTGATTACAGATGCAAACTATAAAGTAATAAAACACTGAATATATTGGGGACATATATTCAAACTACCACAGCTTTCAAAAGACAATTTCACAAATGACCAAAACATCCAGTTTCACTTTTGAGTGTCTGATACTAAAATAAGAAAAGGAAACTTTTTTTTTTTTTTTTTTTTCACAGCGGACCTATACTAGGGAAGCCCCTTGAAACAGCATCATGTGATCACCTTAAGTGCTCAGGTGATGAGGTATGCTCCTTTGTTACCTGAGGGTAAGGGTAATGAGTATAACTACAGAGGCTTGGAGAACCTGGTCATGCCTTAAGAAACCTGAAATAGCTGTGCCAATAGCACCATCTAGTGATCGAAGTAGGTCACTGCAGAGTCTACTTTTGTCACAGAAAAAAAAGAGAAAATGCGCTTTCAAACTTCTTGTAAGAAAGTGGATTTCTGAAGCATAGGCTTTTGGAAAAGGGATTAAATGGAAGGTAATTTAATCCTTGTCCATTCACATACTGTGACTAGAGAGTCTAAAGACGTGAAGTGATTGATCTCATGTTGTGGCTAGTTAGTAGCAAAACATCTGGCTCTTGTTTTCCAGGTTAGGATTTTGCATCCTCATTACAGCGAACTATGCTTGTATTTTACAGGAATTACTGTCTTAGGTTTGTGGTTTAGTCATTTAAGGCAAACAGTAGGTAAGGAGAATGTAAAGAAACATTCATAATGCACACGTTATGGGTAACATGCTCTTTTGAACCTGATTTCATCACCCAGAGAAATGTGTGTTTATTGTATGAAAGAGAAAGGGAGGGAAGGAGGAGGAACAAAGAGAATTGGCATGCCAAGGCCTCTAACCACTGTAATCAAACTCAGATGCATGTGCCACATTGTGCACATGTGTGACATTGTGCGCATGCATGTCCTTGTG
>JAEOAD010001291.1:0-26406 GCA_036365145.1 Orientallactaga sibirica
GTGACAGAGTTTTGATTAAGAGCCACCATATTGGGACGATGGAAGATCCCCACCAGGTCATCCTAACCACTCCAACAGCCATGAAAGTGGAGGGAACAAAATAGAAGAGGATTAGACTTACCCTTTATGAAACAAGGGGCCTGTGTATGGCTTTAGGTAAAACTTGTTTCTTTTATACCAATCAGTCAGAAATAATCCAAGAGGGGCTGGAGAGATTGCTTAGTGGTTAAGCCCTTGTCTGTGAAGCCTAAGGACCACAGTTCAAGGCTCGATTCCCCAGTACTCACGTAAATCAGATGCACAAGTTAGTGCATGCGTCTGGAGTTCATTTGCTGTGATTGGAGGCCCTGTTTCACCCATTCTATTTCTCCTCTCTCTCTCCCTTTCTACTTGCAAATAAATAAATATTTTTTAAATAGAAATAATCCAGGCTGGAGAGATGGCTTAGCAGTTAAGGTGCCTGCCTGCTAAGCCTAAGAATTTCAGTTCCAATCTCCAGGTCCCACGTTTAGCCAGATGCAAAGTGACTCAAGGGCGCATTGCTGCACTTGCCTACATGAGGGTGCATACATCTGGAGTTCATTAACAGCAGCTGAGAGGCTGCTGGCACTCCCATTCTCTGGCTTCCTCTCCTTCTCCCTCTCTCTCTGTCTCTCTCTCTCTCTCTCAAAAAAGTAATAATCCAAGATACTTTAGTTACGGAACATCTGAAAGAAAGAAAACTTCAGAGACAAGCTGCTAATAATTAGTTTTAGTCTGTTTACTTGGTCTCCATGCCTAACTTCCTCTGTCTCTTCTATTGCTGGCTACCTAATACTACTGTTCTTAAGCCTTACCATAGGACCTTGCATTATTAATGCTCTAAGTAGATATATAAATAATAAAATAAGTTCTGTTAAACTCTTGTTATTGCAGACACAATACACCCCATTAAATTAAAACACCCTAGACACTCTTCTTCATGAGTCAAGGAATTGACTTAGTTTCATATCAAAGGGGGAAATGGAAAATGGAATGTAAAGGGACACAATAGACCTCATTAAACATCCTCCTGTGCAGCCATTGCCTTTAGGCACAAATAATGGAGGCCACGACTTAAGTTGATCTTCCTGACAGATAAAGAAGTTCCAGGAATCTCTGTCACAGATTTTATTGGGAAATACAGGTATATTCTGTTATCTAAGGAATGGGATGACCCCTCTGTACAATGTACCATGACCTTCTTCTATCTCTTTGTTCCTAAATATCTTTCTGATTACATAGCATAGAATGTTTCTTGTCTCAGTTCCACCTATGTGTCCTATGTAATGAATACCTTGTGATTTCTTATAATACCCCCCACTTAACAGTAACTTTGTAGTTTAACCCCATTCCTGTTTTTTTCTATAAACATCATGTGGTTATTTCCAATAAAAGCTTACCCTCTGAACTCTGGGGTGTAGACCTGGTGCACCGGTCTTTCTTCTTTTTCTTTAATCAAACTTTGTCTCACATTTCTGTGCAACACCACACACCATAACAAATTATTTTTATTGACTTTTAATCTTACATACCAAAAAACCCCACCTGATATTTCCCTCCCCTCCCCCATTCCACTTTAGAACTCCCGTCTCCATCATATCCCCTCCCTCTCTCCATTAGTCTCTTTCCTAATTTGATGACATCATCTTTCTCTTCTATTTTGAGGGTCTTGCAAAGGTATTGCTAGGCACCACAAGATCATGGATATCGAGGCCAATTTCTGTCTGGGCAGCTGCATTGTAAGAGGTCATATCCTTCCTTTGGCTCTTCCATTCTATCCGCCCCCTCTTCATAATGGTCCCTGAGCCACTGGAGAATGTGACAGAGGTGTTTCAGTGCTAGACACTCCTCCATCCCTTCTTCTCAGCACTATGTTGCCTTTTGGGTCATCCCAGTGGTCATCACCATCTGAAAAGAGAAGCTTCTCTAGCCAGAAGTGAGAGTAGCATTAATATGTGAACATGAACATTTAATGTAGTGTCCCCAGGGCAGCTTGGTGGGAATAATATATACATTTAGTCAGACATTAGCAGGCTTATACCCCCAAGGCTCATGACCTCACCTACCTTAGACTATTACTTAGGTTTTCAGTACCAGGTATGTATTTCCCCCATAGAGAGGGCCTTCAGTCCAATTATGGAGCAGTTGGTTACCCCAAGAGTAGACACGCCACTATTGCACTCGTTCAGTCATTGGGCCTGTCTGGCCAAGCTTGAATATTCAGCATCCACTGTTTTCACTGTTGATGGCTTCTGTCTCCCATACGCTGCGTGCAGTGCAGCTTTTTCAGTTTTCAATTGGCTGGTCTACAGGGAGTAGGTTTTCTGGTCAGCATCAGCTTGCTTTCTCAGTGACCTTGCCTCTCTCAGGTTTCTCTAGGGAAACCAAGGGCTTTGGCAAAAGCCTTAATGTTTTGGAGGCTACCGGGACCTCCTTGGCCAACAACTCACTGAAAGGTATTCCATCCCAGGTACTGAAAATTTACTAGTAACAGTCTACATCTTCTAGACGTGCCCTTATTCAAAAAAATAATTTTTACATATGTCTTATTGATAATATCTTGAGTTTAGATTGACCCTCCCCCTGCCCTTTTTGTATGCATTCTCTTCCCATGGCCTCGCTTAGGCCATTCCCCTCCCTGTACTCAGTTCTTCTACTTACATATGTGCATTACCATACACTTAAGTCCTTCACTTTCTTCCCTCCCATATAGCCTTTTACCCACTTACTGGTTTCTGGAACCTATTTTTGGTTCCAGTTCCTACCTAAAGTCTATACATTGGTGGCTAGGATCCACATATGAGAGAGAACATGTGACGTTTGGCTTTCTGAGCCTGTGTTACCTCACTAAGTATAATCCTTTCCAGATCCATCCATTTCCCTGCAAATTTCATAATTTCATTTTTTTACCGCTGAATAGAACTCCATTGTGTAAATGTACCACATCTTTATTATCCACTCATCTGTGGAGGGACATCTAGGCTGCTTCCATTTCCTAGCTATTGTGAATAGAGCAGCAATAAACATGGTTTTGCAAGTATCTCTAAGGAAGTGAGAAGAGTCCTCTGGATATATGCCTAGGAGTGCTATAGCTGGATCATATGGTAAATCTATTTCTAGCTGTCTCAAGAACCTCCACACTGATTTCCACAGTGGCTGGACCAGCTTACATTCCCACCAACAGTGTAGAAGAGTTCCTGTTTTTCATCCACGCCAACACTTATTGTCGTTTGTTTTCTTGATGGCGCCATTCTGACAGGAGTGAAATGGAATCTCAACGTGGTTTTAATTTGCATTTCCCTGATGGCTAAGGATGTAGAACATTTTTTTAGATGTTTATATGCCATCTGTATTTCATCTTCCGTGAATTCTCTATTTAGTTCTGTAGCCCATTTTTAACTGGGTTGTTTGAGTTCTTGTTATTCTGTTTTTGAGTTCTTTGTATATTCTGGATATTAATCCTCTGTCAGATGTATAACTGGCAAATATTTTCTCCCATTCTGTAGGTTGTCTTTTTGCTCTATTCACAATGTCCTTTGCTGTACAAAAGCTTTGTAATTTCATAAGGTCCCAGTGGCTGATTAGTGGTTTTATTCTCTGAGCAATTGGAGTTATATTCAGAAAGTCCTTGCCTATTCCAATATGTTGAAGAGTTTCCCCTACTTTTTTCCTCTAGCAGTTTCAGAGTTTCAGGTCTGATATTAAGGTCCCTGATCCATTTGGACTTGATTCTTGTGCAGGGAGAGAGACAAGGATCTATGTTTATCCTTTTACATACAGATGTCCAGTTTTCCCAGCACCACTTGTTAAAGAGGCTATCTTTTCTCCAATGAATATTTTTGGCATTTTTGTCAAAAATCAGGTAGCTGTAGCTGCCTGGATTAATATTTGAGTCTTCTATTCTGTTCCATTGATCTACCTGTCTGTCCTTGTGCCAATACCATGCTGTTTTTGTTACTATGGCTTTGTAGTATAACTTAAAATCGGGTATGGTTATACCACCTGCCTGATTTTTATTACGCAAAATTGTTTTGGCTATTCGAGGTTTTGTGTTTCAGATGAATTTTAGTATTGTTTTTCTATTTCTGTGAAGAATGCTATTGGGATTTTAATGGGGATCGCATTAAATGTGTAGATTGCTTTTGGTAAGATTGACATTTTCACAATATTGGTTCTTCAATACAGGAGCATGGAATGTCTTTCCATTTTCTTGTGTGTTCTGCAATTTGTCGCTCGAGTTTTTATAGTTCTCATTGTAGAGATCCTTCACTTCCTTGGTTAAGTTTATTCCAAGGTATTTTATTTTTTTGAGGCAATTGTGAATGGGAGAGATTCCCTGATTTCATCCTCTGCATGTTTGTTGTTAGTGTATAGAAAAGCTACTGATTTCTGTGTGTTTATTTTGTATCCTGCTACCTTGCTGAAAGTGTTTATCAGCTCTAACAGTTTGCTGGTAGAGTCTTTAGGGTCTGTTATGTATAGAATCATATCATCTGCAAATAATGATAATTTGACCTCTTCCCTTCGATTTGTATCCCCTTTATGAGTGTCTCTTGCCTTATTGCTATGGCTAAGACTTCCAGTACTATATTAAATAATAGTGGGGAAAGTGGACACCCTTGTCTTGTTCCTGAATTTAGAGGAAAAGCTTCAAGTTTTTCCCCATTAAGTATTATGTTGGCTGTAGGTTTGTCATAAATAGCTTTTATTATGTTGAGATATGTTCCTTCTATTCCAAGTTTCTGTAGTACTTTCACCATGAAGGGGTGTTGGATTTTGTCAAATGCCTTTTCTGCATCTATTGAGATGACCATGTGATTTTTGTCCTTCAGACCATTTATATGGTGTATTACATTTATGGACTTGCGTATGTTGAACCATCCCTGCATCTCTGGGATAAAGCCTACTTGGTCAGGGTGAATAATCTTTCTGATATATTCTTGTATTCTCTTTGCCAGTATTTTGTTGAGAATTTTGCATCTATGTTCATGAGGAGATTGGTCTATAATTTTCTTTTTTTGATCTGTCTTTGTCCGGTTTGGGTATCAGGGTGATGCTGGCTTCATAGAAGGATTTTGGTAGAGTTCCTTCCTTTTCTATTTTATGGAAAAGTTTGAGAAGCATTGGTGTAAGATCTTCCAGGAATGTCTGGTAGAATTCAGCAGTGAATCCATCTGGCCCTGGGCTTTTTAGTTGGGAGACTTTTTATGACTGCTTGGATCTCTGTGGTTGTTATAGGTCTATTTAAATGGTTTATCTCATCTTGATTTAATTTCGGTAGGTCATATAGATCAAGGAAATCATCCATTTCTTTCAGGTTTTCAAACTTAGAGGCATATATATTCTTAAAGTATGTCCGTATGATTTTCTGAATTTCTTTGGTATCTGTTGTGATGTTGCCTTTTTCATCTCTAATTTTATCAATTTTTGTCTCTTCTCTCTTTCTTTTGGTCAGATTTGCTAAGGGTTTATCAATCTTGTTAATCCTTTCAAAGAACCAACTCTTTGTTTCATTGATTTTTTGATTGTTTTTGGCTTCCATTTCATTAATTTCTGCCCTAACCTTTATTATTTCTTCCCGTCTACTGATTTTTGGTTTGCCTTGTTCTTCTCTTTCCAAGGCCTTAAGGTGTAGCATTAAATTGTTTAGTTGTGAACTCTCTAATTTCTTAATATAGGCACTTAGAGCTATAAATTTCCCTCGTAGGACTGCCTTCATTGTGTCCCAAAGGTTTTGGTATGTTGTATTCTCATCATCATTTGATTCTATGAATTTCTTGATTTCCTTTTTGATTTCTTCAATGACCCATACATCATTCAATAATGTACTGTTTAGTCTCCATGAATTTCTGTATGTTCTGTAGTTTTTCTTGTGGTTGATTTGCAGTTTAATCCCATTGTGGTCAGATAGCATACAAGGGATTATTTCAATTTTCCTGTATTTGTTAAGATTTGATTTGTGTCCTATCATATGGTCTATTTTAGAGAATGTCCCATGTGCCGCTGAGAAGAATGTATATTCTGCAGTATTTGGATGGAATGTTCTGTATATATCTGTTAGGTCCATTTGTTCCATGATATCATTTAATGCAGATGTCTCTCTGTTTATTTTTTGTTGGGTAGACCTGTCAAGTGATGAGAGCGGGGTATTGAAGTCACCCACTACTATTGTGTTAGGTGTTATCTCTGACCTTAAGTCCGATAGTGTTTGTTTGATGTAATTGGGGGCCCCCCGTGTTGGGAGCATAAATGTTTAGGATTGTGATATCCTCCTGTTGGAGTGTTCCTTTAATCAGTATAAAGTGACCTGCTTTATCTCTCCTCACTAATGTTGGTTTGAAGTCTATTCTGTCAGAAATTAGGATGGCAACCCCTGCTTGTTTTCTAGATCCATTTGCTTGAAATATCTTTTTCCAACCTTTCACCCTAAGAAGGTTTCTATCTTTTAATTGGAGGTGAGTTTCCTGGAGGCAACAGATGGTAGGATCCTGCTTTTTAATCCAGTCTGCAAGTCTATGTCTTTTGGTTGGGGCATTGAGGCCATTGATATTAAGAGTTATTATTGAAAGATATGTATTTGATCTGTCCATTTTTCTTGTTTGTAGTTCTTCCTGGTTTTCGTTTTACTCACTTGTTCTTACTGTTGAGTATGATTTCTTTTTTCCTAATTCCTGCTGTGTGTGTTTTGCTTTTTCTTCAGCATGAATGGTTCCTGCAAGTATTTTCTGTAGAGCTGGTTTAGTTGCCAAAAATTCCTTTAGCCTATCTTTATTGTGGAATGTCCTTATTTCTCCATCAACTTGTATAGAAAGCTTTGCAGGATAAAGTAATCTTGGCTGACAGTTTTTATCTTTCAGAACTTGGAATACATCACTCCAGGCCCTTCTGGCTTTGAAGGTTTGTGTTGAGTAATCTGCTGTGACCCTGATGGGTTTCCCCTTAAATGTCATTTGCTTTTTCTCTCTAACTGCTTTCAATATATTTTCTTTGGTTTTGCGTATTTAGTAGTTTAATTATAACATGGCGAGAAGAGGATCTTTCTAGGTTTTGTCTGTTTGGCGTTCTAAATGCTTCTTGTATCTGCATTGGCATTTCTTTCCCAATTTGGGGAAAATTTTCTTCTATGATTTTGTGGAAAACACCTACTAAGCCTCTGGATTGAAATTCTTCCCCTTCTGCTATACCTTGAATTCTTATGTTTGATCTTTTCATAGTGTCCCCATATCTTGGAGTTCCCATTCATACCTTTCTATTAGCTTGTCTTTCTCTTTGTTGGACTGTGATAGATCTGCCACCTCGTCTTCTAGTTTAGAAATTCTGTCCTCTCCTTCATCCATTCTACTAGTGAGACTTTCCACAGAGTGTTTTATTTCACTGGCTGTGTTCTTCAGGGCTAGGATTTCAGCCTGGTTTTTCTTCAGTAGTTCTATTTCCTTATTCATGTCTTCTAATGACCTTTTTATTTCATTAAACTGTTTCTCTGTAATCTCCTTCAACAGTTTGTTTTCTTATCTAATTCCTTTGTTTTCTTCACGGATTGCTTTCATTTCTTCTTTCATTTCTTTGAGCATAGTTAACATCATTCCCTTGAAATCTTTGTCAGAATTTCATCTAAAAGAGTCTCATTGGTGAACCCTTCTGATGGATTTGTAATTTTTGGTGGGATTGCATTGTCTTGATTCTTTGTGTTTCTTGTATTATAATGTAGTGACTTATGCATCCTGGATTGATTTGATGCTTAGGTTTCCTATTTATCTTCAGTGTTCTTAGGTGTTGTGATCCACCTTTATATAATTTCGGGATATGAGTTTAAGGTGTCAAGTGTAGCACTTGTACCCAAGTCCAACCTCAGAAGTACTCCTAACTGTTGAGTTTGCTTGTTAAGTAAGTATTGTAGTGGACTAGTGGAACAATTTAGAGGCAAGTTCTAAACTTCAACAAAGCAAAATACACATTCAATTAACATGAACACAGTATATAAGTGTGAGAATTGAGCCAAACAGTCCTATAGGGTCAAAATCCCTCAGGGCATGCGATGGTCCATGCCCTTAGTCCTGTCTGCTTGGGAATCAGACCCTGTCCTCAATAATAACTGAAGCAAAAGGTAAAGGCCCTTTAAATCTATAAGTTGTACAGATAGCAATATTCAACCCCTCATATTCAGCTTATTTGAAAATGGTAAAGCCACCCACAAATATGTAATACATACCCTGCCTTGACCAGGAAAGAGTGGTTATCACTTCCAGTGCAGGCCTTTGTTATCTTTTGGTGTGGCTTTTAAACTCACCAATGCTGAGGCCCACCCTCGTTCCCTGGGCTGTGGAGTTTGGGTCAGGTATGCTGGGTCGGTGTTGGCAATGTGGATCAGATCTGCCACTAGGTGCTCGAAGAAAAGACACCCTGGGGAACTGATGATTGGGGATGGGAAAGAAAGAAAGCCTGCAGCAGCTCACCATGTATGTCTCTTTCAGTAGCTCCACAAATTTTTCTTTGATTTCTGGGCTCTGTGGGGAGACTGATGAGGTTGAAAAGTCCCCCTTTTTTTGTTTGTTTTCGGGTGGCGTTTTTGTCAGCTCAGCAGGGCTTAGCTGATCTGGGTGGCAGCTTCGAACCGAGGGTTGGAGCTGCTGGGGTGCCCTCGGGGTGGAGGAAGCTTGCTGGGAGCCTGCGGAGGGAGCCCGTGGATGGGGAGTGATAGCGGCTGGGATCCCTCGGCGTGGAGGCTGATGCGGAGGGGGATGGGAGTCTGCGGCTGGGAGCCCTCGGCGTGGAGCAGAGCCGTGGAGCCTGCGGATGGGGCTTAGCGGATGGGGAGTTTGCGGCTGGGAGCCTCGGCGTGGGAGCGGAGACTGCCTGCGGATGGGGAGCCAGCGGATGGGGAGTCCCGCGGCTGGGAGCCCTCAGCGTGGAGCTCAGTGGGGAGCCTGCGGATGGGGAGTCCGCGGCTGACTGCCAGCTGCCAGGCCGCACTCTCCACAGTGGATTTCTGGCTGTCTTCTGCTTTTCCGCTATTTCCAGGAGAAAATATTCTGCTCTCTTCCTCAGTAGAGTGTAGATTCTTTTGATTCCCTCCCTGATCTGGATTGGCGTGGCTCCTATGCCGCCATCTTACCTGGAACTCCTGGACACTGTTCTTTTAATTTTCTTTTACAAATATTTTTATTCATTTATTTACAAGGGAGAGAGAGAATGGGTGTGGCAGAATGCACAAGGGTTTCTTGACACTGTAAACAAACTCCAGACACACAAGGCAATTTGTGCTTCGTGTGGACAGTGGGGAATTGAATCCAGGCCTTCAGGCTTTGCAAGCAAGCACCTTGACTGTTGAGCTATCTCTTCAGCCCTCCTTGAGTAATTTCATGTGTTCTGTTAATCCCATTAAAGGTCCTCTCAACCTCTGTAAACTCCTGGTTCTGAGTCTAATTGAACATTGAGAAGACACTGGAGCAGACTTCACCTTCTGCTCTCTTCAAGGCTCTGCTTGATACCTGTAGGGGACCAGTTGGTACTTTCTCAAGAGGTCAGCCAAAACCAGAGCCAGGACACAAGTCTCAAAGCATCACGATGCTGGCTGACAGCCCCTCCCTCCTGTACTAACAGCCAAGCCAGGATAATTGGTCAGGACATTTCTCAACCCAGGCAGAACGTCTGCATGCCAGTCTGGGTACCTTCTGCAGGCCCAGTCATTTCATCCCAGTCCAGGCCACTTTTCTCTGTGGCCCAGATGGGCTCACTTATGACCTTGGGAACTACAGAAGCTTTTTTGTCACTACTCCTGCCACCTTCTCCTCAGCTGGAATCTGGCCTGTTCAGCTGCTAAAAGTTTCCAGACTGTCCTCAGCATAATCTTGCCTTTTTGTTTTACAAGACCATTCATGGACAGGATCTCAGAGTGACTCTTCTAGATTTTATGGGTCTCCTACTCACCCTAAACCTGCTTTATCAGATTTCTGTCCCAACATCTGTTTCTCTCACCCAAGGATGCTTTTTGGTTAAATATGTGGTGTATGGGCTGAGAGATGGCTTACTGATTAAATTGCTTGCCTGAAAATCCTAACAACCCATGCTTGATTCTCTCACACCCACCTAAACCAGATGTACAAAGTGATACATGTGTCTGGAGTTCATTTGTAGTGGATGGGGGTCCTGGAGTGCCTAGCTTATCTGTCTGTCTCTCTTCCTTATACCTGTCTGTAGCAGACAGGTTCAGGTTCACTGAAATGAACTTCCAGACCAGGCACCATTATGGAGGAAGGCATTTATTGAGGCTCCAGGGGAAGTTTAATACTGGCAGAAGAAACTGGCCTGCCTTCACAGGACCAAACACAGAGATCAAAGTCACAAGCTAAAAGACACACAGCACTGCACACCTCAGGAACTCCAGCTAGGCCCACTTTGCATAACTTTAGATTGAAATCTCACCCACCACCACACCTTAAGATCTGCCCAGTGACACTGCCTCCAGCCAGGTGGCTGCAGATGCAAATTACAAACTAATAAAACACTGAATGTATTGGAGATGATCTATTCAAACTACCACACTCTCTCTGCTTGCAAAATTTAAAAAATTTGTAGACTGTTACTAGAAAATTTTCAGTACCTGGGATTGGATACCTTCCAGTGAGTTGTTGGCCAAGGAGGTCCCGGTAGCCTCCAAAACATTAAAAGCTTTTGCCAAAGCTCTTGGTTTCCCTTGAGAAACAGATAGTAAGACCCTATTGCTGAAGACATCTCTTGCCTGAGAGGCAAGGTCACTGAGAAAGAAGCTGGTGCTGAGCAGAAAACCTTCTCCCTGTAGACCAGCCAACTGAAAGCTGGAAAAAGCTGCACTTCATGCAGCCATATTGGAGACAGAAGTCATCAGCAGTGAAAACAGTGGACGCTGAATATCCAGGTTTGGCCAGACAGGCCCAATGACTGAACAGGTCCATAATTGGACTGAAGTCCCTCTCTTCGGGAGGGAATACATACCTGGTACTGAAAAACCTAAGCAAAATTCTATGGCAGATGAGGTCATGAGCCTTAGGGGTATAAAGCCTGCTCTTTTCTGACTAAATATATATATTATTCCCACCAAGCTGCCCTGAAAGTACTACACTTAATGTTCATATTCACATATTAACACTACTCTCACATTGGGTTAGAGAAGCTTCTCTTTTCAGATGGCGATGACCACTGGGATGACCCAAAAGGCAACATAGTGCTGAGAAGAAGGGATGGAGGAGTGCCCAGCACTGAAATACCTCTGTCACACCCTCCAAGGCTCAGGGACCATTGCAGAAGAGGGGGCGGATAGAATGGATGAGCCAAAAGAAGGGTATGACTTCTTACAATGCAACTGCCCAGACAGAAATTGGCCTCGATATCCATGACCTTGCAGTGCCTAGCAATACCTACGCAAGACCCTCAAAACAGAAGAAAAAGATGATGACATCAAATTAAAAGAGAGACTAATGTAGAGAGGGAGGGGATATGATGGAGATTGGAGTTCTAAAGTGGAATTTGGGGAGAAGAGTGAAATATCAGGTGGTTTTTTTGTTTGTAAGTATAGAAGTTGTCAAAATATATATATATAAATTTAAAAATTTTAAAAATAAAAACTGATGTGTGTGTGGATGTGTATTTGTATGTTCATGTGTGTGCAGTCCATGTGTGTATAAAAGTATACATGCACACAGGCAGTAGGGATAAAAGACAATTTTGTGTGTTAGCCACAGGAATACATTGGCAGTTTTTGAGATAGGGTCTCTCACTGGCCTGGAATTCACCAAATAGGCTAGACTGGCTGGCCACTCAGCCCCAGGGACTCTCCTGTCTCACCCCACCCAGTGCTAGGATTACAAGGCTACAGCACCGCACCTGGCTCTTTTTATATGGGTTCTGGGTATAAAACTCAGGTAGTTAGGCTTACAAGGCAAACACTACCTAATGAGCCTCACCCCCAAGAACATATTTGGGACCAGGTCTTGCTATACATATCCCAGGCTGGCTTTAAACTCATGATGCTCCTTGTCATCTGCACAGCTCCCCAGGCCACTTTTGTCACAAGGGCTAAGCTCAGTAGTCAAGAGGCAGATTATGTTAATTCAATTGCCAAACTTTATTCACTCTTCACACATGTCAATTAAACCAAGTCCCTTTCTTCTTTTGTTCTTTCAAGTACCTTGTTGTCCTATCCCTAACCCCCTGGGCACTCACATGCAACTCCACTTGGTCAGTGGGCAGTGTCCAGAGTCCAGGCCTCCCTCCTATCCATGCCTGGCTGCCTACAGGTCCCATGGGCTGCTGCTTCTCCTCACAGCGGGTATGAACTCAGAGAGGGATGAGGAGCCTGTCTCTCTGAGTTGACTGACAATTTTCTGAGCTTTTGCTGGGGTTCTTATACCTATTTTTTCCTCAGTCACCCTGGCTGCTGATAGCCACCTTAGGGCTAGCTCATTACCATACCAGCTCACAGAGGGTCTCTGGTCAGTCTCTGGCCTTGGCCCCTAGGTTGCCATGGTGACCTTGTCACTGCTGGGTGAGTGCCACTTATCAGAGCGGCCAGTCTCTAGTCAGTCTCTGCTTGCCATGGTGATCTTGCCATTGCTGAGTGAGTGCCCCATTTTACTTCTAACTATTGCTTCTAATATTCCTCATTACTTCTAACTATTCTAACAGTTCCAATTTTACTTCTAACTATTGCTACTAACACCTTCTCCAAAAAGTCTTTCTGTATCCCAGTCCACTTCCCATCACTGCCATTGCCCACACCCACATCATTCCTTCACACGTCTGCCTCCAAGTTTGGAAACCTCAAGAGAAAGATCCATTGTGCCCATGTCTGCCTGGACTTAGCTCTGTGCTGAGAGCACCTCAAGTTTGTAAGCAGCTGCTCAGAATCCAGGAATATCTGAGATCAGTGACCTAATCCCAGCCAACAATGTCCTTCCTGGCCAAGCCCTGTCTAGTTTCCCCAGTAGTGGCTTTCCCCAAATTCCTCCTCTCCACTCAAGCACCTGTGTGGTCTTCCAAGTTCCTTCTCCTCCTCTTCACTTCCCTCAGACTCCTGGGCCTAGTAGGAGCAGCAGAGCCCAGCCACTTGTAATTAGCCTTTACTGGGTGCTTTGCCTCTGCTATTCCTTTGAAAGGGGGCTGACAGAGCAGCCAAGGCCATGCCACTAGGATGCTGTAAAGCTTCTGTACTATTTATAAATCTCTTCATACACCATAAAGGTAGGATCTTCCCTGTGGGGTTCATCTCTTGTGACTATATATAATGTAATTATATGTACAGTGTAAATATACATTCTACACTAATAAAAAATGTTCACTTCTGTTTGTGAGATATTTTATCTGTTCGTGGGTCTGCTTTCCATCTCATCACTCCCAGCATGTGCACGAGCAAAACACACACACACACACACACACACACACACACACACACACACACACTTTTCCACCCAAGCTTCTCATTTCTATCTCTTTCCTATTTGGACCAGAACTTTGAAAGTGTGGGAGGCGATATTTTAATCCTGACTGCACAAGGAAAACATGAGATGCAGTCCTCACCAGGCCTGTGAGCTCCAAGCAAGCCAAAGGTAAAGGTAGGAAGGGAAGAAAAGAGGAAAGGAAGGCAGAAGAGGAGGGAGAAAGGGAAGAGAAGAAAGGAAGGAATGAGGGAAAAGAGAGGGAAATGGAGAAGAAGAATAGGAAGAAAGGGAGAAAAAGAGGGGGAAAGGGTGTTAAGTGGCAGGATGAAAGGGTGAGAAAAGAGCGGGAAAATGAGGGGGAGAATGGAAACAAGGAGAAAGAAAGGTTGGCGTGAGTAAGGGAGAGAAGAAAGAATGGGAAAGAAGAGGGGTTACAGAAGAAGAATGGAAGGAAGGAAGGAAGGAAGGAAGGAAGGAAGGAAGGAAGGAAGGAAGGAAGGAAGGACAAGGGAAAGAGGGCAGGTCTGCTGAACTCTGGCCTGAGCAGTGTCAATCCCCGTGGACTGACCATAGTGTTTCAGGCACATACCATCAAAGAGTGACCATGGCTCAGGAACACAGGTTAAGGTTACCCAAAATTCCCTCTCCAAATGTGTTAACAATGTGTCCAAATGTGTTCACAAGGTTTTCATAGTTACATAAATCAAGTCATAAATCAAGGCACTTTTCAAATACATTGGTTGACCATCAGGTAGGCAGGTTTTAGAAAAGCATCGAAATCTCCACCATAGGCTTCACATGCTATCTGATGACATTCTTAGCCTTTGGGTTGGTGGAAGCTGGTGGTCTGTAAGTACACACAGCTGCACTTCATGTCCCAGAAGCCCCTGCATCTGCTCTCTGAGTGTTTTGGGCCACACAAGCTCTATTAGCTGCAAGGTCCCTGCTCCAGTACAGCTGCAGCCCACTCATCTTCTGCCAGCATCCCTCCCCTCCTGACTGATGGGTGCCTCCGGCCTCCCCCGTGTTGTAGGCAGATGGTTGATACTGGAGGAATCAAACCCAGACAGGGTTTCCCTGAATGGGCCAATCACAATGGGCCTCGTTCAAGTAATGAAAACTGGATAAGAAGAAAAAAGAACTGCAAAGATGAGGAAAGCAGAGAGTTCTCAGCCATAAACTTGAGATTACATCTTGACCCTTAGGTTTAGAAGACTGGAGAATTATCACTATTCATGCTGATCACATAGGTCCAGAAGATTAAAAGAAGTCTTCAAGTTAAAACAGAGGCTAATCAGTGTGCCTGACCAAAAAAAAAAGCCACAAAGGAAATTTGAGAGATTAAAAATAATTTTTCTGATGACCAGAAAGTTACAATTTGCAAGAACTGAACACGTTTTCTTCCTGAAGATCTGTCAAGACCTCCAAAAAATGCAATATTACATTCTATATTCATATAGGAAAGTATATTACCATTTGATTGCAAGAAATTGTAAAAGTCAAACTCTTATCTAGATAAGGAACAGAAAGTATTAATTTTGAATAACTAACTTTTTAATCCCTTTACTAGGCTCTGAGGTCTTATGGGAGGTTAAAAAAGACTCCATGGGGCTGGAGAGATGGCTTAGTGGTTAAGGCACTTGCCTGCAAAGCCAATGGATCCTGGTTCGATTCTCCAGGACCCACGTAAGCCAGATGCACAAGGGGGCGCATGCATCTGGAGTTTGTTTGCTGTGGATAAAGGCCCTGGCATGCCCACTCTCTCCATCCTTCTCTCTTTCTCTCTCTCTGCCTCTTTCTCTCTCAAATAAAAAAAAAGCCTCCTTAAGTCTGTGGATTGATACAAAAAATTACAGGCATGTGCCGTAGCAGAGACAATTCAGTAAGGTTTCTGGCGCCAAAAACTGCTTTATGTAACGAAGGGGTCCAGTTATCATGTATGCCCTCCTATTATGTCTTAAGATTTATGTGTTTTATCAAAGAAATTTTCTCAGTTTCTTTTTGGCTTGTCATAAAGCATCACAAATTCATAACAACCTTGCTACTTCAGCCTCTAAAGTGCTAAAATTTGAGGCAGGTGCCACCATTCCCTACTAAAATCTCCTCCATTTTATTTCCACTCTTTCACTCTGAGTAGCTAATTTTCAGATCCAAGGATCTTTTTTTGTGCTTTTATGTTGATGGAAGTAGGCATAAAAATATGCTTATTTGACATCTGTGTAGTAAAAGACTCTGAGACACTCTGGCTACAGAAGTATTTTTGTGTTATGTAATAAAAAAACTTTTAAAAATCTTCTTCATTTATTTAATTTGGTTTTTCAAGATAGGGTCTCACTCTAGCCCAGGCTGACCTGGAATTCACTAGGTAGTCTCAGGGTGGCCTTGAACTCATGGCAATCCTCCTACCTCTCCCTCCTGAGTGCTGGGGTTAAAGGCATGCCCCACCATGCCCGGCTAATTCTTCATTTATTTGAGGCAGAGAGTATAAGCATGCCAAGGGCCTCTTGGTACTTCATACAACATTCAGACACATTCACTACCTTGGACAGCTGGATATGCTTGGTTAATGGGAAAATAAACCTAGGCCATCAGGCTTTGCAAGAATGTGCCTTTAACCACTTTCCAGCACACTTCTTTGATGGCCCAGTCACACTCAACATTTTAAATTTCCCCATATTTGGTAAACCTGCTGTTATCTGTTAAAACATGAATAGAAGACTTCAGAATGTCAAGAGATCTTACTTTTCTACTCAGATCACTGGAGAGCAGCATCTAATTTAAAGTGAATTACATTAAAAGGATGTGTGTAGGTAGCTTTCCAAAATGTGACTGAAAATTTTAGTTGAGTATTTCAAAACTCATGGGAAAAGGAATTTCCATTTGTAAGGGCACCTTTTCTCTACAGGCCACCTCTTACATAGGAAGACACATTTACCTAAGTCTGTATTACAAGGCTCATGTTTTGATATATTATTTTAATGAAACTTTACATTAGCTCATCTCAATGATGTATAAGTTCATTCTTGAATCCTTGATATATAAATGTTCTATTTTGTTTCAACTAGTGAGACCTCTCTAAGACATATTTAAGACTAAGGGAAGCTGAGGAGCTATATGGTTCTTCATGAAAACCTCATACTGCACAACATGAAGACAGAAATTTAAATATTGAGGCAACATCACATATACTTGTTGTCCCAGTATTGAGGGGGTCAGAGACAGAAGGACCACTGGTGCTCACTGATCAGCCAGTCTAACTAAAACCTCACAAGCTCCAGGTTTAATGAAAGATAATCAGGAGCACACAAACAATAGAGGTGGACACCCTATTCTTTCTCTGACCTCCAACTATGTGTGTATGGGGAATTCACAGCTACCCAGACATGTACATAAACCATACAAATTACTCACTCAGAAAAAATCGTTATAAATAATAATAAAGTAATTATGTCAATTATCTAACTTTAAAAATAACTTTGAAAAGATGCTAATTTTAAAAGGTTATAAATTAATTAATCATCTGGATGCATATGCACCTGTATAGATGGGAACACCAGGGACTCTTGCTACTGCAAGTGAAGACTAAATGCATTTGCCACGTGTTTCATGCTTTACATCTACAGGAGGGAGCTGAGATTGGCAGGCAAGCAAGCATTTTTAACTCCTGAGCCATCTCCTGAACCTCCAAAGATGTTGTAGCAGTTTGAATGGATCTCCCCCAATAGATTTATTTTTATTAAAGCTTCTTGTATTTAAATATACCTGGCTGAAAGAGGTGTCCCTGTGGGCATATCCTAGGGTCCATCCCTAAGGTATGTTTGCGAGTGGATCTGAAATATAGTGTAAAGATATGCAGAGTGCTTGAGCTCTCCCTCGGGTTCCTGGATTGTTTTGCTTGTTGGGCTCCTGGTGGTATTTCTCTCTGCATGGACCTATGAAAGGGGGCCAGCTTCTTCTGCCATGATAGAACTTCCCCTGAAACTGTAAGCTTCAATAAATCCTGTTTTTCTCATAAAATGTGTCTGGTTTGGAGGTTCATCCCAGCAGTGTGGAGCTGATGGTGACAGATGCTAATTTAAATTTCTTGTTAAGATCAAAAAATTTGCTTTTAATAGTTAATGAAGAACATCGGGTAATTAACATTGTGAGCATGATTATGTGGTAGACTTCACTTAAAAACAGATGCTGCTTCTTAGTGACTAGATTGATATAGTTAAAAAGGATGAGAATGGCTTTCCCACTGAGACAAACTGCTAATGAAAATTTCAGCTAACAAAATCATAAGTGGCAACATCTTCTTAATAACTTTAAATTGAACAAATCAATGAAGCAGTATAGCTTATGTGATTGAGAAACAAGACCCAACAACCTGTTGTCTCAAACAAACACATTTATCAAGCAATACTGCACAAAAACAAAGTGAATGGAAATCATCATACAAAGCATACATGAGCCATTCACAACGTGGTGTAGCTCTTTCAAATTACAAATCAACAAGGAATCATAACAGAAATTAAACCACAGATTAACTGGACAGAAGAAATATGTACACTACATTGTGTTCAATATAAAGGGAATACACACTGTTCTCAGCTACACATAGAACCTGTTCAAAATAATCAGATTATAGGCCCCAGAAAAAACCTTCACCAAAAAAACCCACAAAAATGAGATGATTTCTTATACCTTATATCAGATTTCAGAAAACTAGTGCTTGAAATCAATAGCAAGTGGACCCCAACAACAACAGATGTAGTTGAAGACTAAACAACAGGGAAGATGAGGCCAAGTGAGAGAAAGAGAAAGAGAGATGAACAAAATACCAGCTCTTAGCCTCTGTCCTCAATAGCTACCTGCTTTCAAGCCTATCATACTCTAATAAAACCTACAATGGAAGAAAGACATCTGGGACCAACATCAGGTATAACCAACCAGGATCCTGGGCCAGGGCCGGCCCTTCAACCCAGGCCACCACAAAAGCTTGCTCTATCTGTGGACAGTGAGGCCATTGGAAATGGGACTGGCATCGTGGACATGCTGGACCCCCATAGGGCACCCAATACCTACCCCAACTCCCACTCTACAGGTGGTATAATGAAGGGGTCCAGATTCATCTATCCCAGTTGGGAATCCCAACTCATCCATTGAAGCCAGATTGATTGGGAAGGTGGCTGGGCACAAAGTCTCTTTTTTCCTGGACACTGGGGCCTCCCTATTGCTTCTCACTTCCTGCAAAGATCTAACATGATGGTCAGAGAGGCCTCAGGTGTGTATCCCTTCCAATTCCAGAACTGCCCCTCCTTTATTCTGCCAATTTGGAGCCTTAAGATTACTCATTCTTTCTTAGTCCCCCCCCCAAATACCCTATGCCTCTCCTTGGCAGGGGTGTCATGTCAACATTCAAAGTCTCAGTCCATATTCCCACATTAAATTCAATACCCATGTTTTAAATCTCCAGTTGAACCTACATGGAAGCACCTCTGGAATCTAAACCCTCCCCTTTCCCCCTGCTGCCATTAACCCCTCAGTTTGGGACATTGAACAGCCTTCAATTGATCAACAACATGAGCCTGTCTGTATTGATTTTAAAAATCCTCACTCCTATGTAACCTGAGACCAATACCCTTTACCCCCTACCAGCTGCCAGGGACTTAAGCCCTTAATTGTCCACCTCCTAAAGGCCCAACTTTAAACACCTGTCAACTCTCCTCACAAAACTCCCTTCAATGTGGTTAAAACCCTAATGGAACTTTTCGGTTAGTCCAGGACCTCAGAAAAATAAATGAGAGACCTCTAGCCACATACCCAATCATCCCAAGCCCTTACAGTCTCCTTTCCTCTGTCTCACTTACTGCAACCATCTTTACTGTCCTAGATCTTAAGAATGATTTTTTTACCATCCCCCGACACCCAGGCCCACATCTTCTTTTTGCTTTTACTTAGGAGGACACAGACACAGTTTAATCTCAGCAACTCACCTGGACAATCGTGTCACAAGGTTTTAGTGACAGTCCCCACTACTTTGGTCAGGCCCCCCAATGAGATCTCTCATCCCTAAGCCTCCATCCCAGTCATCTCTAACAGTATGTAGATGACCTTCTCCTATGTAGTCCCTCCCATGAAATCTGTGTTGCACACACTGCTAAAATTCCTCAATGCCTTATCTGCTTAGGAGTACTGGGTCTCAAAAGACAAAGTTCAGAGCTGTGAGCATACTGTAACTTACTTAGGTCATGCCCCACCCCGTGCATCAGGATATGCCATCATCCAGGGCCACCCGAACTCCCCTAAAACCTACATGCTTATTGAAGCAAAACCTTTGACCCTAAGCACCACCTCCCAGCAGGCTGAACTAACAGCCCTTACTCGAGCCCTAACTATGGCTAAGGATCTTTCCATTAACATTTATACAGATTCAAAATATGCTTATAAAATCATCCACTCAAGTATTCTAATTTGGAGGGAAAGAGGCTTCCTCACACAAAAGGGGACCCTAATTATTAATGCCTCTCTAATACAAGATCTTCTATATGTCACTTTTCTCCCTTTTAAGGAATCATTCATGCAATGCCAAGGCCATCAGAAGGACAAACTGTACATTTCCCTCTCAATCACACTCATAATTGGCCTGTGAAATTGCCCTGACACACCCAGACCTGTACTCCACCTCCCTACCTTTCTTAGCATACCAAGTCCCCCTCACTCAAGAGATTATTTCATACCTGCATTCCCTCTAACCAAGCTCTATTTTCTTTCCTTCAAAACCACACCTCCTTTCAACCCTAGGACAGACAATTCTTCAAAGATCTTGCAGATTCATGTGATATCTGCCAAAGAGCAAACCCTAACTCCAACATCCGACCCCCTCAAATCCCTACCCACCAGATGTGGCACCTTCTACCAGCCATAGATTGGCAAGCTGACTTCACCCATATGCCTCCTGTTAAATGATACAAATATCTCTTAGTGTGAATACCTTTTCTGCATGTTTAGAAGCCTTCCTCACCACAAATGAGAGCAAACATAGTAACTAAGGTAATGACTAGAGAAATATTCTCTCAATTTGGCTTGTCATCCTCAATACAATCAGACAATGGCCCAAAATTTGTCTCATCTAACTCGCCAAACATTTTCAGGTACCTACACATCACCTGGAAATTTCACATACCCTACCATACCCAATCCTCTGGCAAGGATGAGAGAACTAACCATACGATCACAGAAACTCACACAAAGCTCACCTTGGAACTAAAATGGGATTGGATTAAACTTTTACCTCTAGTGTTACTTAAACTTAGAGCCCTACCTAAAAGCCTTCCATGACAAGCCTCTTTGAACTCAAGTATGGGAGGCCTATAATCCTGCATGGACTGTCTCATGAGACTGCACTATTCCTTCCTTCCATTGCTCAGAAAGAATCATGGAGACAAACCAACACCACCTTCCTCTCCCTCTATGCAGAGGCTCCTTTTCCTAACTCCAAGCTAGGAGACATTGTTGATATCTCAGATCCCACCCAGAAATCTCTGTCTCCAAATGGCAGGTGCCCCACAAGGTCATCCTATGACAGTTGTGGGATGAAAAGTCAGGATATTGTGAAGTCACCAGTCAGTGGGGTGAGAGGGAAATTATGTAATTCAGATATGATACACAAAGCTAATGTCTCATTCATTAGACCCTCAAGGATAGATGCATCAGAGCCCTGAGCATTATCCTTGCTTCCCAGGCAGTGTGAGCTTGGCATCCTGCTTCTCCACCTGGTTACTCCTTCCTCCCCATCACCATGATGACCAGACACAGTTTTGAGAACCAACCCAGCACCAATTTCCAGAGTGGGGAAGGTGGGTTGAGAATGGTCACTCGTCCTGCACAAGGCATGTGCCTCTCCTCCTCATAAGGAAGACCACACCCACCTACTTCTGTCCTGGTGGTCTGAATTCTACACAATCCATGTCCTAGTCTTGTCTTTTCAGATCCTATTGCTAACTCAGAGTGCCATCTCCAGAGTATAAACCCAGGGCCCAACTTCTCAGGATGTCCTCACTCTGAGAAATGGGGTGATGGGTTTGTTTATGTTTGGGGCTCTACCCATGTACTATCTCCTTTCTCCTGTCCAGGAGGCTGGGAAGCCACATCATACATTTGATCTTCATGTAGGTCCTAGGGCACGCTACCTTTGCCTGATATTTGGGCTGCGTGATTCAGGCCACCTTGTTTACTATATCCCAGAAAACATCCTTGTTCAGGGAAGTTTGATATGTGCCATTTCAGGAAGGTGAGTACATCTCACACATCCACATATCAAATGAAGGATCTAAGGAGATTGTTAAAGGTATTTCCTTGCAAACTTAACAGCTCCAGTTCAATTCCCCACCATCCACATAAAGGCACGTGCACACAGAAAACCCACTCCAAGTCAATGAGAAGTGGAGGCAGGAGAACCCTGAAGCTTGCAGGCCAGCGAGAATGGTGCCCATGAAGCAGATAAAACAAACAAACAGCACAACCAGTAAAACAAGTGAAGCCCTGTGTCAAGCAAAGTAGAAGTTGTCCTCAGACTTCCACATGTACTCTGTGGCATGCACATGCTAATTCACACAGAAGATACTTGAATCACATCACTTCTCTCTTTAATGGCATCTTCTAAATTCCTAGATACACACTAAGTATGACATTAACCAACCAATCTGAAGATCTCATCCAAATAACAGGTACACATCTCTGTTCCTGGAATCCTCTGAGCTTCCTTTCCATTCAGTAACTAACCTAATCTTCCATTCATGAAGTGTCAGGATTTTCCTGACACCAGCCTGCCCCTCCCAAACTGTCATTTCTTCACAGGCCCAGTGATTCTCTAACAATCTCTACCTGCCTATCACCATGGTGCCTTAGGTAAACACCTTCTCCCATTAGAGTGAGCTTATTGAACTCAGGACATTCTCAGTTTAATTAATCACACTCAGTAGTGTTGGATATTTGTTTCTCACACCACAAAGGCTTTTAAAGTTTTGGGTTAAGGCTAGAGGCTAGTAAAGCCAAGACCTCACTTAATTCTCCTTCCTGCTTTTCCTTCTAGTATTTAGTACCTAACACTGGTGGTTTTTACTTTCTGTCCATATACACAGGAAAATGAAGGCAATGTCTGTAAGCACACCACACTGAGATTAGAAACTTGGCATGGAGAGGTGAAGACACTTGTGGGTGGCACGCTGGCTTTGGTCTGAAGCCAGGCCTATCATCACCAGGGTTCCTCATAGTGTCATCAGGGAGTTCAGGTGGCCCCTCTACTTGGCCTGACTCCCCTACCTGATGTAGAGAGGTCTGACTTGCAAGCAGATCACCATGGTCACCTCCTCCACCACCATCTCACAGACAGAGGATCAGAAAAATGAACTCTGCTGCTATCTCTTCACCATTTGCGCCGCCTCCCTGCCTTTAGGTTTATAATTTCCCCAGTGCTCTGGTAGCAGTGCAGCACTGTGACATCATGGGCTGTTCCACTTGCCCTGAGTATGGGGGGAGGGCAGAGCCATCCACTATTCCTGACAGGAGGGCGGCTTGCAGAGGGTAGTGGGATGGAGCTGTACTGAAACAGGGACTTTGCAGTGCACAGGGATCTTTCCTCCCACCTACCCATAGAGCAGATGCAGGACTCCTGGGGCCTGAGGAGGCCTCATGGGACAAGCGGACTCCTGGCCAGAAGATCCCACAGGCCCAGTGTGTGTGCCTGACAACACTATGGTCAACCCACAGGGATTGACCACACTCAGGCCTTGGTCCCCCTGCCCTGCTTCCCATGCCCTTCCTTCTTTTCTTCTTGAGGCTGTCAGTCTTTGCAAGCAAATATGTTGAAGTGCTAGAGCAATCTCTCCTGTAGTCCTGCATACTGTTTAGATGCCCTTTTTATCCTCCTTCACCATTCTATATAGAAAGATGTTTGGCCCAATACTGAGAAGGTCCTGTTCTGATAATACTCTCTGTAGGATCATGAATGCAATGACCACATCCTGTCTAGAAAGCAGTGGTCCACATCATTCTGTACCATCCATAGGAATGATATGGGTCATGATTGTTTCTCATTCTCTGAGGATCAATAAGGGACTCAAGGGTCTGTGGAAGGTGGAACACACTATTGTATATGTATATTGTGTATGAGGAAGACAAGCCTTATTGTAGTGAAGTGTCAATTCATGGTGTGAGGGATGAAACAAGAAACAGGGGGACAATACAAAAGACTGAGGGTTAGAGACTAGTTCCTAAGGGGGTGATTGTCTAAGAGGATTTGACTTTCTGAGAAAACATGTGAGGGTGCCAGTGATGGTCACATAGAGCCAGTAGGTTTCTAATGCATAAAATATCCAGAAAGGGTTTGGAGGGAAAGGGTGATTTGTTGGTGATCTGAGTCAAAAGCCAGTTCTCAGGAAGGACAGAGATTTGAGTTCTGTAAGAATGAGAATATAAATGGAGATGTTTCAGCTTATTTACTTCAGGCTTATAAATTTTAGGGAAAGCTCCATTATGGCAAAAGAAACTTGATCAATTCATTATATATGCATAGCAAAGAATGGAAGAGAGTAGCCAGAGACCAAGCCAGCTTAAAACATATCCTATGTGTAGGTAAAGGATACTCTGCCAGTAGCACACTCCCCTAGTAGGGCTCTACCTGCAGGAGACATAAATAGGAAGCTTAATTTTAATCATAATGAGACTCTGCCTCAAAAATGTATGCAAACATAAGGATTAGATAGAAAGTAGGACTTTTTAGAAGCATAATAACTCCATCTTTAGACTCTGACTGCTATGTCATTGTGACCCTTTGTTTCCTAAGAGTGATCCAACCACCCCTCACAATTATCACATGCTTGGAATAACCCAGATCATCCATTGCCATTTTAATTTTACTTGAATTGCCCAACCACCTGTCTGATTATTACCTCCTTAAATTGGACAAACCCTGAGGCAAGGGGTCCACCTAGCAAAGAATTCCAATTCCCACATCCTCCCAAAATATACCTAGGATTTTTGACCTGCATGATCAGAACCCTTTTCAGGATGCCTTGAATAAAGTCTGTTCATGTCTTTCCTGTGTTTTTTATATAATTATGAGTTTTATTTGTATTTATTATGCCATCATTTTCAGGAAGCAGACTTTACATGTGGTTTCATAATTCATTTACAGGAAATTTTGAATATACATTATGTACTTTGAACTGGTTTTTAAATCAACAGGAAAACAACACTGCAGATATTACTTCTGGTTTTAGTTAGTCATGACCCAGATATTCAGTAGTCATAACATAAACTGTACATTCTTAAGGCCAGCATTGTTTCATTGTGGCAGGTAATGCTCCATCAAGGAGAAAGGGGACAGCTTTTCCCCAACAAGGTGAACATAATATTTACTATCATAATTACAGAACCCATTAAAAGCCTGTGTTTATCAAGACAGGCTAATTGTTCAGAGATTCTAGGTTTAAAAATGCAGGTCACATAATGATAATATTTGGGAAGTTTGTTGGGAGGGTTGATTGAAGGATGGGTCAAAAGTTTGCCTACTGTGTATGACATGGAATTATCTGAGTTCCTATTTATTAAGGAAGAACACACTATTGTATATTAGTAGATGAAATTCATTGTCTAACCATACTATTGAATTATATAACAATTTGATATTTAAATACTGAGAAGTAATGGGGAAAATACTACCTTTTAAAATCTTCTTTATTTGTAACTGCCCGAAATATGTCCACTGTACCATGATTAAAATCCTGTCCCACAACCCTCTGTTTTCTTCCTCCAAAATCCAATCTACATTGATTCCCTTCTTTCCAATTAGTCTCTCTTCTATTTTAATTTCATTTATTTCCCTCTTATTGTGCATATTTTGTGTCTATTGCATCATCTATGGTGAGGTGGTTAATGTCAAGGGCAATTTTTGTCTGGAATTTTGTCACTTACAATTCTTTATTTTTTGGACTTTAAACGTTTGGTCTCACTCTAGTCCAAGCTGACCTGGAATTCACTATGTAGTCTCAGCATGCCCTAAAACTTATGGTGATCCTCCTACATTGGCCTCCCTAATGTTTGGATTAAAGGCCTCTACCACCATGCCCAGCTCTCCCAATTCTTCATCCACCACTTCCACAATGGTTCCTGAACCTTGGAGTATGTGATAGCAATATCTCAGTTAGTACTGGACATTCTGTTAATTGTCCGCAGTTAGGTGTGGTTTGAATCAACCTAATCATAACTGCCTTATGAAAAAGGAGGCTTCTCTAGCCAAAAGTGAGAGGACCAGTAATATATGGTCATGAACACATTTAGAAGGCTGTTTGGTGGGAATAATATATCAAATTAACAATACAAGAGAAGTAGTTTTCCCCTAATATGACTTGCTGTGGTGGTTTGATTCAAGTGTATACCATAAACTTATGTATTCTGGATGCTTGTGTCCCGAGCTGGTGGCAATTTGACAATTGCAGCCTCCTGGAGGCACTGTCTTGGCAATGCCTGAAATCTACTATGGCATCAGTTGGCTTTATAGCTAGCAGTCGGTGGAAGCCAATCCACCTTAGCGCAGGATTTTTCTAGCAACAATGATTGCTTCTGGGTACAACAATATATATGTCCATAAGGTACTTCTGTTCAAACTCTATTTTAACATATATATTAATAGCTATCAAATAGATTGTAAATATCATTTATCTGTTAGTAAACTATTAAGAGTTCAAGAGAAGTGAAAAAGTACCCTACTTTTTCACACTATTTGTAACATACATTTGAGCCAAGATGTTTCAGATTTTGTGTGTTCATTGAATTGGAGTTGCATGGCATAGTGACAATGTGCTTGTATGGGTTTCCAACATAAGCTGCAGTGAAGTTGACTGGCAACATTGTACATTGGTGTCAAGACACCTTGAATTCATTGTTTATAATATATTTTATTCTGAATTAATATTTGGTTATTATTTGC
>JAEOAD010000814.1:0-25974 GCA_036365145.1 Orientallactaga sibirica
TTCAGATTTTAACAGAATTTATTAGAGACCAATAAGTGAGTTCATTTATTGTTTGTTTGGTTTTCTTGCCACCTCAGTAAGTTCTCATCTAATTTTTTTTGAAGACAGAGATTCTTTCTTGTATTAGGTTTATTCAACAATTTCATTTTCAGTGAAATAACCTACTGGTTAGAAAAAAACGTTTTTCTTTATTTTCCACTTGCAGTGACTTGACTAAGTGTTAACACATCATTTTAGCACATGATGACTGGATGTTCTCCTCTATAGATGTTTGGTATATTGATAAAGATTAGTGCAGATTTCTAATACAATAACATAGGACATGTTTTTTGTTTGGTTTCTAGTATCTCCACCACCACATTTCTCCATGGAACATATTCAAGATATGTTTATTTATTATATGTTTATATGTGGAAGTGTGTTTGACAGTTTGGAAATATTTGTTTCCAAATGCATACTTGATAATAACAGTTCACGTTTGGGTGTCATTCATTGCCTTTTACAGTGTTTGAGAGTGCCTCCTGTTGTAAACTGATGTATATGCAATGATTCGTCCCTATGAGATTTGAGAGGTTGTCAATGTTCTAGTTGATTCTAGGTATCTGAAGTCATGATTATGCAAACAGCACATTAACCCACTGAGTGATCTCCAGAGTCAATGCTGGGTTTCATGGCTGTGGATATGATTATTTTTTATTTTATTTTATATTATTTTATATTTTAATTATTATATCTAATAATGATAGTATATGAACACTGTTTTCAATCATTATTATTCTGAATGAAGGAGAAAAGGAAGATGACAAAGAAAAAAGCTTCATGAGAAAGAATGAAAACAAACCACATTAGAATATGAAAATAAAATTATAGTAATTAAAATAGAGAAAAGAAGTGTAAAATATTAATCTGAAAAGCAACACAGTATGAATTAAATGAAAACAAAGCTATTAATGCAGAAAACTAGTTGATATGTAAAGAATATAAAACAAATTGGAGAGCACCTATGTTCTTTCTACAATTGGTTGTTGGCAGAAATGATGTGTTTCATCTATAGACTGATATAGTCATTCTGGGCTCACTGTTGATGGTGGTGTATAAGCATTTATGGATGGACCTATAGACAAGCTCAATGGCAGACCTGCAGGCAAATAAAATTGTATTTTCATATAAAAAGCCACTAGAAACCCTTGAGATTGATATACGATATAACAGGCAAATTCCTACATTTGTTGCACAAAAAGGCAAAAATACAAGGCCTCTCAAATGTGTATCAGACAGTGAAAAACCAGAAAGAAGGATACTTAGCTCAATTCAGGGATTTAAGTACCCAAAAAACAGTCAACTACATGTGATAAGGGGAATAATCCACCCATAAAATTGACCTGTGTTCATAATTTTCAGAGTCATGTTACAACTAAACATGTGATGCTATAATGATAATGAATGTCTAAAGGTCAATAAAATGATCAATATAGGCTTAACATTCCCTATACTTTGAACATCAATAAGCAATATGGTTGACCACCATGAAGGGTGAGACCACCAAAACTTCTCTCCTAGAGCTCTCTAAGGCAACACTTGATCAGTATTTCTCCATTCCTATGAGATTGAGTATTCCTTCTTGTGTCCATCTCTCACACATAAATATTTAATGTGTCCAGACTCCCTGGATTACCCATGTTTTCAGGTTTCAAAATTTTAAATGGTTAATTCCTGCATTCCTCTATTGTGAGTCTGTTGTTACAGATTGAGTGGCAGCCATACTGATATGAATCTCTAGAATTAACACCTGTAAGACACACATATTTCTAAAAACACTACAGATAACACTCTTTTGGCACAAAATCTCTTTGTACTGTCTGCTTTTATGTTGCACTTTTGGCTTTACATTTTATTTTAGTCTAGAACATGAGATTGGACTATTACTATTTCTTACTTTTCTTTGCACTGTTATTCATATTTTTGTTCTTCAAAGTCCCAAATTGTCTTTTTTAAATCCCTCACACATCCTATATTTCACAAATCTAATATAATTTTGTCACCTACATTCTTCTCATGCACATTGCACAGATGTGTTCTCATCCCCTATCATGGAATTTCATGCTCTCTTCTCTCAGTTATTTCTAACTCTCACAGGTACCTGTAAATATAATTGGGTTAAATACTATCTTTATGTCAACATTGTAAGCAAAACCTCCATTATAGAATTGTATACTTGATAAATATTTTTTCCTTAAGGAGTTTCTTCTAAGGATTTTGTCACAACAGTGAAAATGACTAATGACACTTATACTGGAACATACAGGAAATATTCAAGTGAGAATTTAGTACAATGTTCAATACATAATATTTTCCAAGACCACCTATATAGGGAATTAAATTTGGGAATGTATGAGAAAACTGTCTTCAAGATCGGAAACACAGTAGAGATTTCTTCATGTCACAAAAGGTGCCTGATTCACAGTAATACCATTTATCATGACAATTCCTGATGAGTTCTTATCTCATTGACCTGTGTTACACAGTGTGCATTACTTGCCTGGAAGCCCCTGAGTTGAGCCTTCTACTTCACTCCATGGTGAAAGTCCATGCTCTAACTTGAAGATCAAATGTGGTTTGGTCATACAGTTCCCTGTAATTAAGAAATAATGTACAAATTGTGTTAGTGTGTTATATTAGGTGGACTCCTGTAGGATAACAGCTGCATTTCTACAACTGATCTCTACTAGGTGAACTGCAATGTTATCTTTGATAACGTTTATATTCCAGGTGTTTATTAACTGGAATATTTCCCTGAAGTAACAATGAAAATATTTCACTCAAGTGAACAGCATGAAATAATACAAGATTTTTTTTTGTATTTTTCTTTTCTTTTCTTTTGATTTTACAAGATATGGCCTCAGTCTAGCCCGGGCTGATCAAGAACAGATACTGTAGCCCCAGGCTGTCCTCATATTGATGTAGGTTCTTCTACAACAGCCTAACATATTTTGGGTCAAAAATATTAAACAATGGCTTAAAAAGAACATTAAATGAATAGAGCATCATGGAAGGGTATCATAATGAAACTAGAAAAAGAATACATGACATTAGTGATAAGTGGAACAAAGAGAGAGTGGTCATAAAGAGAACAAGGGAGAAATGTGGGAAAAGAGTTAAACTAAATAAATGAATTTTTAAAAAGTAAAACAGGGGTTGGAGGGATGCCTTAGCAGCTAAGAAACTTGCCTGCAAAGGCAAAAGAACTAGATTAAATTCCCCAGTATCCACATAAGCCAGATGCCCAACCTAGTGCATGCATCTGGAGTTTGTTTGCAGTGGCTAGTGGCCCTGGCACACTCATTTTCTCTATATGCCTCTTCCTCTCTCTCTCCCACTCAAATAAATAAATAAATAAATAAATAAATAAATAAATAAATAAATAAATAAAACTTTAAAAGAAGTAAAACAAAAAAGAAATTCACAACTAAATTAATAAAACAGAGCCAAAAATTGCATTATTATTTGTTGGGAACCGTTGGGCACTAGGTAACCAAAAGTGCCTCCATCTTGAGTAGTGACCCCATTGTGTGATAAGTTGTCTGTTCTGGGAAGTCACAAGGTCTGCAGTTATCTATTAACCCATGCACAGAGATTGAGGAAGTCGTTATCTTATGGCTTTGGGGCTGGAGCCTTATCCTGTGGAACATCTTATAGCCTTGGGGCTGGGGTCTTATCCTGTGGAAACATAATTATAGAATACCTAAGCTACTTCCCTGTTCTGCTGTATAAAAGGCATCCTGAGATTAATAAAATTCGCAGCTTGATCAGATCCTTGCCTTGCTGTCGGTTCCTTGTGTCTCTTGTCCCTTTCATTTCAGGTTCTCTAGGGTCCTTCCTCCCGTTGAAGCCCCGCTGGCCGGGGCAATTATTTAAAAATACCTCAAGCACATTAAGAAATCACAAGAAATATAAGGAAGGAATGGCCTCTGGATTTATAAGAATTGCCCTTAAGTAAGTGAATGTATATAGTAACGATGTTCCAGAATAAAGCAAATAAAATACAAATAATCTGAAGAGGGACACTGAGTAAGGCACATGAATGTCCACACACACACACACACACACACACACACACACACACACACAATAAATAAATAAATAAATAAATAAATAAATAAATAAATAAATTTTTGTAGAAATCAACAAATGAGTATAACAAGTAATATTTTATATAACAGAGGGGCTCAATGCTAATGACGGAGTACAAAGGAAATTACTTTCTCTAAAAATCAATGATGTACTCATCCACCACTCATTGACAATACACTATTGAAGTAACAGTGATTAAAAACAGCTTAGTGATAGAGCACTTTTCCAGGGTGTATGCACCTCTAAGTTCATTTCAAAGCATAAGAAAAAGATAAAGGCTTAGCTGAAATATATGGTAAGCGCAATAAACAAAGTCCATGCAATTCACAATGGAGACTACAAAAATGTACTTATCTGTAGGTCAAATGGACATATAGAGGGAAAAAAGATCCTAAGGAGAAATGGAGCCAGGTGTGGTGGCATACTACTTTACTGCAAACAAGTAAGAACCTAAGGCAGGAGAATCACTAAGATTTTGAGGACAACCATGGCTATAGAGTGCAATCTACGATAATCTAGGGTAGAATGAAACCCAGTCTCCAAATAAAAACATTAAAAATGGTGGTATGAACATAGCTGTAGACATTATGTGATGTAATATAGCTATTTCCTCTGGTTTTGAAATGACTGACATCATCTTAAATCAAAGCAGCTCTACTGACTTTCAAGACATTTTCAACACAATTGTGTCAAAGAAATCAAGAAAGCTGCAAGACTTATATAATTCTATGATAATGCAATTAGAGCATCAACACTCAACAACCAGAAGTAAATGCCATAAATTTCTCACTTGATCTTCCAATGGGTAATGTATACATAAATGATAAAAACAGATTAGGGTTTGAGTTCTTGGCCATACAAATATGTATCATAGAATCATTTGCTTTCTAAATAACCCAATAAACTCATTCAGGAAGAGGAATTTATGATTTTTCCTTTGGGCTACCAAATCCCTCTATAATTGGAGTGAATAGACGTTATTTCCCTTCCCCCGGAAAATTCATGGGATATAAATAAAGTATGACAAACACTAAAACAAAAAATCTTCATGTTCTCCTTATACTTGCAAGTCCCAGTGTACATAATAGAGGCAGAAAACAAAACAAGTAATTAGAATATGGAAAATGAGTAGAAGAAAAGGGATAGAATAAGCATGTTTAGTATTAACTGGATGCATTTGCAAGAAATAATTTTATGTGTTGTATGTCACAGTTTTAAGTTAGTATGCATCTGGCAACACTTACATTGGTATTTCAAAATAGCTACAAAATTGTTGAGTGCTTCCCATACAACTAATGCCCGATCTGACAGACTCGTGTTACTTTCTATGTGTGTATTGTAATGCCACTTTGATCAATATAATATGCTCCATAAGTATGTCAGTTTAAGAGTACAATATCGGGCTGGAGAGATGGCTTAGGGGTTAAGGCACCTGCCTCCTAAGCCTAAGAACACTGGTTCCAATCTCCAGGTCCCACGTTTAGCCAGATGCAAAGTGACGCAAGGGCACAATGCCGCATTTCACCACAAGGGGGACACACATCTGGATTTCATTCACAGCAGCAAGACACTGCTGTCGCGCCCAACTCTGTCTTCCTCTCCCTCTCTCTTTCTGTCTCTCTATGTGTCTCTCTCCAAAAAAATAAAATAAATAAATAAGAGTACAATATCAAAACAATACAAAATATTAGAAATAATGACTGTAATTATCAATCAAAGAGTAAGGAATTGCTACTCAGAGATTCATGGGAGTTTAACTCACCCAAGAACATCAGGCTTCTGTAGTTCTCCAGCATCACATCTCTGTAAAGGTTTTGCTGAACAACATCCAGGTACTGCCACTCTTGCCAGGTGAAGTCCACAGCTATGTCTTCAAATGACACCAACTCCTATAGTGAGATATTTCTCTTCAACCCAAGATGACAAAAGAGGAACTAGCAAATTAGACATTGTTCTTCTATATGTGTCTTGGCAGGGACTTATTCAATAAGCACAAAGTTTATATGGTGTATCATAGAAGAAAAACCTCAAGATAAATATCATACCTTCATCATGCTGTAGTGATTCAAACAACTAAGATTAGGTTTTTTTTAGTGAAAAACAATAGAATGGAAAGGCATATGTTAGGGCTTGTGTTATAACATTGTGGTACACAGCCTTCCCAGAAGATACAAGCCATGGGTTCAATTCCTAACACTAATAGTGGAATAGAAGCTCTTAATAAAGTTGGGAACTTTGACTCCATATGGATTCTGATCATCAGTGTAGGGGTCATAATAAATATGGCAAACCTGAAAGTATTCTGTGAAAACAAAACCAAATATTAATTCAGAATAAAATATATTATAAACAATGAATTCAAGGTATTTTGACACCAATCTACAATGTTGTCAGTCAACTTCACTGCAGCTTATATTGGAAACCCATACAAGCACATTGCACTGTGCATGCCACTATGCCATGAAACTCCAATTCAATGAACACACACAATCTGAAACATTGTGGCTCAAATTTATGTTACAAATAGTGCAAAAAAGTATGATACTTTTTCACTTCTCTTGAATTTTAATGTTTTACTAACAGATACATATACTGACAACCTATTTCTTTGCTAGGTAGTAATATATACATAATATATATGTATGTATTTTAAAGAGTTTGAGCAGAAGTACCTTATGGACATATATAGTGTTGTACCCAGAAGCAAAGCATTGTTGCTGGAAAAAAATCTGTGCTAGGGTGGGTTGGCTTCCACTGACTGCGAGCTATAAAGTCCACTGATGCCATAGAAGATTTCAGGCATTGCCAAGACCCTTGGTTATCGTTCAGAATAAAATGAGAAGACTCTATTGCTAAAGACGCCACATGTGTGATATGCAGGACACTGGGAAATCAAGCTGCAGCAAAGATGGAAGCCTCCACCCACTTAGCTGGCTGCCAATGTATTGGAAAGAGCTGTGTAACCTGTTGCCAGAGAAAAGTAAACAATGATGTTACCCTGTGGCAAACCATGAAAGTTCAATTGTACTATGCCTATTATATGGAAAACCAGCTGCTCTCTGATTAGACTTGAGGCCTACTCCTTAAGAGGGAATATCTACCTGGTGCTGAATGCTGAATACTTAATCAAAAGCCCATAACTGGGGAGTTGTTGCTTTTGATTTCACATTGAATGCAGAACACATCTGACCAAGAGCAGCTTGTGGGGAAAGGGGGTTTATTTCGGCTTACAAATTTAAGGGGAAGCTCCAAGATGGCAGGGGGAAATGATATGATGAGCAGAGGGTGGACATCACCTCCCTGATGACATCAGATGCAAATCAATAACAGGTGAGTCTACAAAGCACTGGCAAGGGAAAGGTGGCTATAACAATACAGTGCCTCCAGGAGGCTTCAATTGTCAAATTGCCACCAGCTGGGGACACAAGCATCCAGAACACCTAAGTTTATGGGAGACACTTGAATCAAACCACCACAGCAGGTCATATTAGGGGAGAACTACTTCTCTTGTATTGTTAATTTGATATATTATTCCCACCAAACTGCCTTCTAAATATGTTTATGCCCATATATTCCTGGTTCTCTCACTTTTGGCTAGAGAATCCTCCTTTTTCATATGGTGGTTACAATTAGGTTGATTTTAAGCACACCAAATTGCTGAGAATTGACAAAATATTCAGTACTAACTGAGACATCGCTATCACATACTCCAAGATTCAGGAACCATTGTGGAAGTGGTGGATGAAGAATTGTGAGAGCTGGGCATGGTGGTACAGGCCTTTAATCCAAACATTAGGGAGGCAAATGTAGGAAGATCACCATAAGTTTTAGGGCATGCTGAGACTACATAGTGAATTCCAGGTCAGCTTGGCCTAGAGTGAGACCAAATGTTTAAAGTCCAAAAAATAAAGAATTGTAGTGAAAAAATTCCAGACAAAAATTGCCTTGGACATAACAACCTCACAGGCTGATGCCATCTACACAAGACCTGCACAAAAGGAGGGAAATAAGTGAAATTAAAAGAGAAGAGAGACTAATTGGAAAGAAGAAGGGAATCAATGTAGATTGGATTTTGGAGGAAGAAAATAGACCGTGGTGGGAGAGGATTTTCATCATGGTACACTGGATATATTTAAGGCAGTTACAAATAAAGAAGATTTTAAAAGGTAGTATTTTCCCCATTACTACTCAGTATTTAAATATCAAATTGTTATATAGTTCAATAGTGTGGTTAGACATTGAAATTCATATACTAGCATACAATAGTGTGTTCTTCATTAATAAATGGGAACACAGATAACTCCAAGTCATACATAGTAGGCAAACTTTTAACCCATCTGTCAATCAACCCTCCCAATAAACTCTTGCCAAACATCATAATTATGTGATATGCATTATTAAACCTAGAATCTCTGAACAATTAGCCTGTCTTCATAAACAAAGGCTTTTTATGGGTTCTGTAATTATGTTATTAGTTAAATATTATGTCTTCACCTTGTTGGGGAGAAGCTGTCCCCATTCTCCTTGATGGAGCATTGCCAGCCACAATGAAACAATGCTGGCCTTGAGAACTTACAGCCTATGTTATGACTCCTGAGTATCTAAGTCATGACTAACTAAAACCAGAGTAATATCTGCAGAGTTGTTTTTCCTGTTGACTTACAAACCAGTTTAATGTACATATTGTATATTAGAATTTGTCTGTAAATGAATTATGAAACCTGATATAAAGTCTGCTTCCTGAAAATGATGGCATAGTTAAAAAATAAAATTCATAAGTCTATTTTTAAAAGACAGGAAAGACACGAACAGACTTTATTCAAGGCATCCTGAGAAGGGCTTTGATCATGCAGGTCAAAAATCCCAGGGCATATTTTGGGAGGATGTGGGAACTGGAATTCTTTCCATGTGGTCCCCCTTGCTCAGGTTGTGCCATGTTAAAGAAGTAATAATCAGACAGGTGGTTTGGGCAATTCCAGTAAAAGTAAAATGGGAATGGATGATATGGGTTATTCCAAGCATGTAATAATTGGGAGGGGTGGTTGGATCACTCTTAGGAAACAAAAGGTTACAATGACATGGCAGTCAGAGTCCAAAGATGGAGTCATTCTGCTTCTAAAAGGTCCTATTTTCTATTTAATCCTTATGTCTGCATACATTTTTCAGGCTGGATCTCATTATGATTAAAATTAAGCTTCCTATTTATGTCTCCTGCAGGCAGAGCCCTACTAGGGGAGTGTGCTACTGGCAGAGTATCCTTTACCTACACATAGGGTATGTTCTAAGCTGGCTTGGTATCTGGCTCCTCTCTTCCATTCTTTTCTGTGCATAGATGATGAAGTGATGGAGCTGCTTCTACCATAATGAAGTTTTCCCTAGAATTTGTAAGACTGAAATAAATAAATCAGCTGAAACATCTTCATTTATATTCTCACTCTTACAGAACTCAAACCTCTGTCCTTCCTGAGAACTGGCTTTTGACTCAGATGACCAACAAATCACCTTTTCCCTCCAAACTCTTTCCGGATACCTCATGCATCAGATGCCTACTGCCTTTATATGACCATCACTGACATCCTCACATGCTTTCTCAGAAAGTCAAATCCTTTTAGACAATCAACTGCCCTTAGTCAGCAGTATCTAGCACTCAATATCTTGTATTGTCCCCCTGTTTCTTGCTTCATCCCTCACACCATGAATTCACCCTTTACACAAATAAGGCTTGTCTTCCTCATACACGTCCAACTTCCACAGACCCTTGAGCCCCTTATTCATCCTCAGAGAATGAGGAACAATCATAACTCACACCATTCCTATGGATGGTACAGAATGATGTGGACCACTGCTTTCTAGACAGGACGTGGTCAATGCATTCATGACTCCACAGAGAGTATTATTAAAACAGGACCTGCTCGGTATTGGGCCTACCATCTTTCTATATAGAATGGTGAATGAGGATAAAAAGGACATCCAAATAGTATGCAGGAGAACAGGAGAGATTTCTCCAGTAGTTCAACACATGTGCTTGCAAAGCCTGACATCCTGGGTTTGATTCCTCCAGTACCCACATAAATCCACATGCACAAGTTGGTGCATGAGTATTGGGGTTCTTTTTTGCAGTGGCAGGAGGCCATGGCACACCTATTCCCCCTGTCTGATGTTCCTTGTCAACTGAACATCTAGTTAAAAATAGTAGAGGATCAGGCTGGAGAGATGGCTTAGCGGTTAAGGCGCCTGCCTGCTAAGCCTAAGAACACTGGTTCCAATCTCCAGTGGTTCCAATCTACATGTCCCACGTTTAAGCAGAAGCAAAGTGACACAAGGGCACAATGCTGCACTTGCCCACAAGGTGGCGCACTCACTTGGATTTCATTCACAGCAGCTGAGAGACTGCTGGCATGCCCATTCTCTGTCTCCCTCTCCCTCTTTCTCTGTCTGTCTCTCTCAAAAAATAAAAAAATAAAAATAATTAGTAGAGTGTCTAGTTGGAAAGAAGGGGTTCAGAATAATGGGGATATGAGATAAGAGAAGGTAATGGGAAAGGACTATGTTCAAAATTTATTCTCTACATGTATCAAAATTGTCAACAAGAATACTTTGCAAGACAACCCAATAAGTGTCTACCATCTAGAATAATGATCATAAACCTAGCAAGGTCAGAATCTCTCTCTACAACTGACTATGCATATACAGGTACCCAGAGTTAAAATGATTTTCTACACCAATATGTAAAGGCCCACTGAGAAAATTTCCCATGTTTCCATTGTTCAAAAATGACATATTGCAAGTAACTCTTAAACTCACTCTCTTTGCCTCAAATAAATCTTTCTCTTCTATCCTATGTCAGTGTCATTCTTGTTTTGTCTTTGGCTCACCAAAGTACATTTTATTACAAATTGTTGATGTGAAAATGGGACTTTCTCCTTGAAGATTCTTCAGCTTTTCCTGATTGATGGAACAGGACAGATATTGAAGAAGGGCAAACAGGGTAGGTACTGGGAAAGGACTCAACAGGTAAGAGTGCTGAATATACAAACATGAGGCTTGAGTTATATACTAAGCACCCACATAAAAGCCAGCCATGGTCACACATTTCTGTGATCCCAGTGCTGACAGTTTGGAAACAAGATAATCACTACAACATAGTTGTCTACCAATCTGACTAGAAGAAACATCTTCAGGTTCAGTGAGAGATTTCCTCTCTTCCTTGACATGCATCTTCCTTATACACATGCACCTCACCAGAATAGACTCTGAGTAGGCAGACAACTGCTCTGCAAAGGGCATATACAGCAGAGCTTGTAAGGAGACAAGGTTTTAACTGAAAGTTTCCCTGAATGGAACAATCACAATGGGTCTCAGTCAAGTAATGAAAACTGGATAAGAAGAAAAAAGAACTGCAAAGATGAGGAAATCAGGGAGTTCTCAGCCATAAACTTGAGATTACTTCTTGGCCCTTAGGTTTAGAAGATTGGAGAATTATCAGTATTCATGCTGATCACATAGGTCCAAGAGATTAAAAGAAGTCTTCAAGTTAAAACAGAGGCTAATCAGTGTGCCTAACCAAAAAATAAGGTAAAAAGGAATTTGAAGATTAGAAATAATTATTCTGATGATGAGAAAGTTGCAATTTGCAAGAATTGAAAATTTTTTCTATCTGCAAAAGGGCATGACATCCAAAAGAAAATGCAGGGTCACATTTTGATAGGTTAGTTCTGTTACATACACTTCTACACGAAACAAATAATAAGATGTAATAATACATTCTATATTCACATAGGAAAGTATATTACCATTTGGATTCCAGAAAATATAAAAGTCAAACTCTTATTTAGATAAGGAACAGAAAGTATTAATTTTGAATAACTAATTTTTTAATCCCTTCACTAGTCTCTGAGGTCTTTGTGGGTGGTCAAAGAGCCTCTATGGGGCTGGAGAAATGGCTTATCCATTAAGGCATTTGCTGGAAAAGCCAAGGAATCCTGGTTTGATTCTCCAGGACCCATATAAGCCAGATGCACAAGGAGGCACATATATCTGGAGTTTGTTTGCAGTGGCCAGAGGCCCTGTCCTGCCCACTCTCTCCATCCTTATCTATCTCTCTCTGTCTCTCTCTCTCTCTGCCTCTTTCTTTCTCAAATAAAAAAAAAGCCTCAATAAGTCTGGGGATTTATATAAAAAATTACAGGCATGTGCCCTTGCAGTGACCATTCAGTAAGGTTTCTGGCACCAGAATCTTCTTTGTGTCACAGAGAGGTCCAGTTATCATGTACATCCTTCTATTATGTCTTATGATTTATGTGTTTTATCAAAGAAAAATTTCAGTTTCTTTTTGGCTTTTTATGAAGCAGGGACTCACTTGAGCCCAGCTGAAATGTAACTCATTCTGCATAACAAATTCATAACAATCTTGCTACTTCAGCCTCTAAAGTATATCAGGCTTTGCAAGCAAGTGCCTTTGACCACTCCCCAGCCCACTTCTTTGATGGCCCAGTAATACTCAACATTTTAAATTCCCCATATTTGGGAAGCCTGCTGACTGTTAGCTGTTAAAACCTGAATAGAAGACTTCAGAATATCAAGAGATACTATTTTTCTACTCAAATCAATGGAGATCTGCATTTAACTTAATATGAGTTATATTAAAAGGATGTGTGGGGCTGGAGAGATGGCTTAGTGGTTGAGGCGCCTGCCTGCTAAGCCTAAGAACCTGGTTCCAATCTCCAGGTCCCACGATTAGCTAGATGCAAAGTGACGCAAGGGCGCAATGCCACACTTGCCCACAAGGGGGTGCACGCACCTGGATTTCATTCACAGCAGCTGAGAGAAGCTGGCACATCCATCACTATCTGTCTTCCTCTCTCTCTCTCTCTTTCTCTCTCCACAAATAAAAAATGTTTAAAAAATAAAAATAAAATTTAAAAAAAGGATGTGTGTAGGTAGCTTTCCAAAATGTGACTAACAATTTTAGTTGACTGTTTCAAAACTCATGGAAAAAGGAATTTCCATTTGTAAGGGCACCTATTCTCTACAGGCTACCTCTTACATAGGAAGACACATTTACCTAAGTCTCTACTACAAGGCTCATATTTTCATATATTATTTTAATGAAACTTTACAATAGCTCATCTCAATGATGTATAAGTTCATTGTTTAGTCTTTGATATATAAATGTTCTATTTTGTTTCAACTGGTTAGACCTCTCTAAGATATATTTAAGACTAAGGCAAGCTGAAGAGGTGTATGGTCCTTCATTAAAAGCTCATACTGCAGAAGCATGAAAACCTAAATTGAAACAATGAGGCAACATCATATATACTTGTTGCCCCAGTATTGAAGGGGACAGAGACAGAAGGATCACTGGTGCTCACTGATCAGCCAGTCTAACTAAAACCTCACAAGCTCCAGGTTTAATGAAAGGTAATCAGGAGCATAAAAACAATAGATGTGAACACCCTATTCTTTCTCTGACCTCCAACTACGTGTGCATGGGGAATGCACACCTACCCAAATATACATAAACGATACATGTTCCACACTCAGAAAAAACCCTTATAAATAATAATAAAGTAATTAGGTCAATTATCTAACTTTAAAAATCTGTGAAAAGATGCTAACTAAAAAAGTGTATAAATTAATGAATCATCTGCATGCATATGCACCTGTATAGATGGGAACACCAGGGACTCTTGCTACTGCAAGTGAATACGAATGCATTTGCCACGTGTTTCATGCTTTACATCTATGGGAGGGAGCTGAGATTGGCAGGTGTGGCAAGCAAGCACTTTTATGTCCTGAGCCATCTCCTGAACCTCCAACGATGTTGTAGCAGTTTAAATGGATCTCCCCCAATAGATTGATTTTTATCAAAGCTTCCTGGATTTAAAGATACCTGGCTGAAAGAGGTGTCACTGTGGGCATATCCTAGGGTTCAGCCCGAAGGTATGTTTGCAAGTGGATCTGAAATATACTGTAAAGATATGGAGAGTGCTTGAGCTCTCCCTCAGGTTCCTTGATTGTTTTGGCTTGTGGTGCTCCTGGTGGATTTCTCTCTGCATGGACCTATGAAAAGGGACCAGTTTTTTCTGCCATGATGGAACTTCCCCTAGAACTGTAACTTCCAATCCTGTTCTTCTCATAAACTTGTCTGGTTTAAAGATTCATCCCAGCAGTGTGGAGCTGAGTGTGACAGATGCTAATTTAAATTTCTTGTTAAGATCAAAGTGAAGATATACATTACACTTTTCATAGTTAATGAAGAACATCAGGTGATTAACATTGTGAGCATGATTGTATTGTAGGCTTCACTTAAAAACAGATGCTGCTTCTTAGTGACTAGATTGATATAGTTAAAAAGGATTAGAATGGCTCTGCCACTGAGACAAACTACTAATGCAAATTTCAATTAACTAATCATAAGTGCCAACATCTTCTTAATAATAACTTTAAATTGACTAAATGAATGGAGCAGTATAGCTGATGTGACTGAGAAACAAGACCCAACAACCTGTTGTCTCAAAACATACACATTTATCAAGCAATATTGCACAAAAACAGAGTGAATGGAAATCATCATACAAAGCAAACATGAGCCACGCACAACCTGGTGTAGATCTTTCAAATTACAAACCAACAAGGAATCATAACAAATAAATTAAACCCCAGATAAATTGACAGAACATATGTGTACACACATTGTGTTCAATAAAAAGGAATACACATTGTTCTCAGCTACACATAGAACCTTTTCAAAAATAATCAGATTATAGGCTCCAGAGCAAACCTTCACCCAAAAAACACAAAAATGAGATGATTTCTTATATCTTATACTAGATTTCAGAAAACTAATGCTTCAAATCAATAGCAAGTGGACCCCAACAACAACACAAATAGTTGAAGACTAAACAACAGGGAAGATGAGGCCAAATGAGAGAAGGAGAAAGAGAGGTGAATAAAATACCAGCTCGTAGCCTCTGTCCTCAATAGCCACCTGCTTTCAAGCCTATCACACTCTAATAAAACCTGCAATGGAAGAAAGATATCTGGGACTTGTGTCAGGTGTAACCAGCCAAGACACTGGGTTAGGGCCTGCCCTTAAACCCAGGCCACCACAAAAGCTTGCTCTATCTGTGGACAGTGAGGTCATTGGAAATGGGACTGCCATCAGGGACAAACTGGAGCCCCCATAGGGCACCCAATACCTACCACAACTCCCACTCTACAGTTGGTATAATGAAGGGGCCCAGGTTCATCCACCCAGGTTGGGAATCCCAACTCATGCATTGAACCAAGGGTGATTGGGATGGTGGCTGGGCACAAAGTCTCTTTTGTCCTGGACACTGGGGCCTCCCTATTGCTTCTCACTTCCTGCAAAGGGGAAACAGTAAGGACTAACATGATGGTCATAAAGGTCTCAGGTGTCCCTTCCAATTCCAGAACTACCCCTCCTTTATTCTGCCAATTTGGAGCCTTGAGATTACTCATTCTTGCTTAGTCATCCCTGAATACCCTATGCCTCTCCTTGACACGGGTGTCAAAATTCAAAGTCTTGGTCCACATTCCCACATTCGATACAATAACCATGTTTTAAATCTCCAGTTGAACCTGCATGGAAGCACCTATCGAATCCAATCCAAATTCCCTTTCCCCTGCTGCCACTAACCCCTCAATTTGGGAGATTGAACACCAAGAACCATGTATGTGTTGATTTTAAAAATCCGCACTCCTATGTAACCTGAGACCAATACCCTCTACCCCCTACCAGCTGCCAGGGACTTAAGCCCTTAATTGTCTGCCTCCTAAAGGCCCAACTTTATAAACACTTGCATACAAATCCAAAGGACCTGGGTTTGATTCCCCAAGACCAATGTAAGCCAGATGCAGAATGTGGAGCATGCCGTCTGAGTTTGTTTGCCAAGGCTGGAGGCCCTGGCACACTCATTTTCTTTCTCTTCTCTCTCTCTCTCTCTCTCTCTCTCTCTCTCTCTCTCTCTCTCTCTCAAATAAATAAGTAAAATAAAATAAAATATTTTTTAAAAGAGCCCCTATAGATACTATCTACTCAAAGGCTACCCTGAACACAAGCATCTCCACCAGCTCTCTGGAGTCCTTAAATATTCAAAACTTCTGAGTTCAATTACCTGTTGATATCATGAACAAACATTCTTTTGCAGTCCACCAACTATTAGCTAATAATCTCATGGGTCTATCTGCTAAGTATAATGAATATATTAATGTCATTGGATATAGAATACCAAACAAGACCACCCTGCACTCCATACAGATTCAGCCAGTCACCCTAGTGGTCCAACAACATTGCCTATGTATCAATTGTAACCCCCCTTGACCACCTCTTAAACCATCTCAACCACCTCCTAATTGTTCTATTGAACAAAACATCACCCGCCCACCAGAAAATAGATGCCCATAAGACAGGACTTCCTCTGAATAAAATGGCCTTTCAAGCCCTGCCTGTTAACTTCTCTGGAATCTGCTCCAGCAGACAGATCCTCCTCTTACTGCCATCCCTAAACCCTCCTCACTGGAATACTTGGAGACTGCCCTCAAGTGTGGTAATAATTTATTTCTCCTAGATCACAAGCAGATTTAGTCACAGAGCATTTATCCTGCTCATTCCAGGCCTTGTGATGGAGACACAAAGGTAAGTATCTAAGTTGTCCTGCATCTTTAGCAAAACTGCTGATCTCACAAGAGTTCCATCAGAAATTATTGAAGAAATGAAAGAACTTCAAACCTCAATATTACAAAATAGAGCCATTGTTGATTTTTTATTATTGAAGCATCATATTAGCTGTCAGAAATTCCCTGGAATGTGCTGCTTCAATATTACAGACAATTCCAATATTATTCAACAACAGATAGACAAAATAAAAGAAGAGGTTAACAAAATCCATGAGAGCAACTTTTCATCAGGTTTAGGAAAATGGTTTCCATGGTTATGCTCTTTACTGGGTCCTTACATGAGTATTCTTCTCTGTCTGCTCAAGTGTCTACTCCCACTCATCAAACAAGAAGTCAATGCTGTAAAAATGATTTACTTTAACACTCCTTACAACCGCATGCTCATGACAAGTCACCCATAATAATCGGCTTCTTGCTCCCTGTCCTTCTTACAGGGATGACATTGAAAAGGAAAACAAAAGGGAGGGAAACCACACACCAGACACCAGACAGCCAGGGCATCCCAAGCTCAAAGGAGAAACCATGTCTAAACCTGAAATAAATGTATGATTTCTTGATCTATGTGACCTACCAAAATTAAATCTGGTTGAGATAAACCTCTTAAATGGAAAATGGAAAAATAATCAAACAGGGCTGAGGCTGTGGTTCCATCCATAGAGGGCTTGCCTAACACGCATGAGCCATGAATTCAATACCCAATAATTATATAAACAAGAAGTGCTGTTATCTGCCTCTAATCTCAGCAATAAGGAGGTGATGACAGGAGCAACAAAAGTTCAATGCAGGATTGGAGAGATGCCTTAGCAGTTAAATGGTTGCCTGCAAAGCCAAATAACCCAGGTTCAACCGCCCAGAACCCATATAAAGCCAAGTGCACAAGGGGGCACATGTATCTGGTGTTCCTTTGCAGTGGGCAGAGGCACTAGTGCCCTCATTCACCCATATTCTTTATCTCTCTCTCCCATCTTCCCCCATTCTTTCTCCCACATAAATAAATAAATAAATATTTACAACATAAAGTTCAAGGCAATCTTTGGCTACAGAGTGAGGTTGAAGCAGACTAAGCTACTTGATACCCGGTCTCAAAAAGAAATGATAAACAAAACATCCCAAAATTCTGCTTGCTTTGCAAAAGCAACTGCATCATTCCTCTAAATGTCACATGGGTCCCAACCTCAATGTGTGGGAGGTGAAGGGAATTGGAGGCAGGAAGGGAGGCAGCAGTGAAGAGGCCTAACTCTTTCAAGGAGCTCCACTGTGAAGAGCTGCAGCCATCACAGGTGAGAGCCTGTTTCATGCAGAAGGGAAGGATTCTGCACAGCAGCTGAAGACTGGGGAAAGGGTTACCAGAAATGAAGTCCCTTTCAAAGGATGCCTGGAAAATTTCTTGAACTTTCAAAATGCCTTTTCTTGAGAAAGAAAAAAGAAATGGTGGAAATCATTCAAAATAAGTTCATAGAATTGGTTGTGAAGTGATGGTAATTCGAGCTGACAGTTTAAAGTAAGAGAGGAGAAAAAGTGTGGTAAAGGGCCTGAGAGAGGAGTGCAGCTGGGAAAAACCCTTAGTGTGGACAGCTGTCCTCCATACAAGGAAGAACCACTGTCCTTTGAACTATCAATGACTGTGGCCTGTAACTTTCCACCATGGAGGAGAGGAAGGTTCACACAGCTCTCCACCTCTTCATGGATTCAGTTACTGTAACTAGAGGACAGGGCTCACAAAGCCCCACCCCAGGATTTATATACAGTTTAAGTATGAGGAATGAAGAAGTAGCTTAGAGATTATGTGCACTTTCTCTGCAAACATGAGCATACAGGAGGGCCTAAATAGTTCACTTTGAATCTCACCAGATCCCACATAAACAGCTGGGAATGCACATGAAAACCTGTAAGCCCAGGCCCATAAAGGGGAGCACAGATCAGAGACTCCCCCTGGACTCAAGGAAAAGTGCCTATCTTTCAAGAGAATCCAGTTCAAAATGAGAACATGGGAAAGAATGATGGAGTGGGACACTGTTTTCTGCTCTAACAAAAAGGAGTGGGAACTGCAGGAGGGAAGAGCATAATACCACATAAGAGAACCCACCTAACTGTGGGCAGCACCATCACAAGGGCTTCATGCATTCTAGTGAAGCACTCTACCAACTGAGCCACATCCCAAACCTTCCTTACCTGTTAAAGGAAGGATGATTATGTACAGATTATACTGTCAAATCATACATGCTCAAAGCATGCACTGTTCCTCCCTGGCACTCTTCTCTTACTTAGGTTCTTTCCCTCAATCCTCCACCCTCCCTGGCAGGCCTGTGAACAGTCCTGCACCAACACTGCACTCTGCAGGCTGCCTCTCATGGCTCTTATGAATGATATGCATGTGTGATACCTGCTACTGTGGTGGTAAATACAAATTATTCTTCACATATTGGAACTTCAAATACATTCGTCTGCACTAGTTGTGTCCATTTTTTTTTTCAGAAAAAACTGAAACCAGGGGTGGAGCACTGGCTTAGCAGTTAAGGCACTTGACTGCAAAGTCAAAGGACCCAGTTTTAATTCCACAAAACCCATGTAACCCAGATGCACAAGGAGGCACATGTATCTGGAGTTCATTTGCAGTTGCTGGGGACCCTGGCATGCCCATATTCTCTCTCTCAAATAAATTTTAAAAATAAAAAAAAAACTGAAACCATTATTAGAAAAAAGAGCAAAAGAAAAATAGAAAAATAGTCATGCGTGTTGGCACATGGTTTTCATTCCAGCAATTGGGAGACTAAAATACCAGATCATTGTGAGTTCAAGGCTGGCCTGAGACTACATAGTGAATTTTAGGTCTGCCTGGGCTAGACCAAGACTCTACTTGAAAAACTCATAAATGAGTAAATAAATAAATAAACTGTTGGCAAGGATGTGGAGAAATTGTACATTTATACAGTTCCTATTTGGGAAGCTGAAAAAGCTCAGGAGATAGATGGTTGTGATGCTTACATATTCCAAGCCCCAGAAGTTTCTAATTAAAATGATTTAAAGGATAAGTTTGATATTATGTGTTTTTTTAACATACTGACATAAACTAAAGTACATCTTAACTATCCTAAACATCACATTCAATGGCTAGCCACCATCAAGTATAAGAATATATGTAATGGGGCTGGAGAGGTGGCTTACTAATTAAGGTGCTTTCCTGAAGCCAAAGGACCCAGGTTCATTTCCCCAATATGCACAAAGGCAGATACACAAGGTGGCTGTGTTAGGTTGCATTGCTGGCAGAAAGCACCTGCCCAAGAACAAGAGAAGGAAAAACACTTTATTTGGGCTTAAAAACTGAAGGGAAGCTCCATGATGGCAGGGAAAAAAATGACAGAATGAAGAAAGATGGACAACACCTACTGACCAACATCAGATGGACAACAACAACAGGAGAGTGTGCCAAGCACCAGCAAGGAGAAACTGGCTATAATACCAATAAACCTGCCCCCAACAATACACTGCCTCCAGGGGCTTTAATTTCCAAATCTCCATAAGCTGGGGACCTAGCGTCTCAGAACACCTAAGTTTATGAGGGACACCTGAATCAAACCACCCCAGAGGTGCATGCATCTGGAGGCATTCATTTGCTGTGGCTAAGAGACTAGTGTGCCCATTTCTCTCTCATAAATAAATAAATAAAATGCTTTTTTAAATATATATGTATGGGGCTGCAGAGATGGTTCAGTGGTAAAGGCACTTGGCTGCAAAAGCTAACATTGCAGGTTCAAGTCCCCTGTACCCATATAAAGTGAGACACACAAAAGAGCACATGCATCTGGAGTTGATTTGCAGTGGCTACAAGCCCTAGCAGGCCCATTCCCTTTCTCTCTCCTTGTAAATAAATTTTTTAAAAAGGGTATGTTAGAGGGAGGTGAGCACCATGATGCACACCTGTATTCCCCATAGAGAAGGCTGAGGCAGAAGCACCCTGAGTTGGAGGCCAGCCAGTGATACATAATGCGACCTCACCTCTAAGTAAAAATAAAAAGAGCCGACGGTGTAGCTCAGTGCAAAAGAACTTGCTTAGCACACACTAGACCCTGGGTTTGATAGCCAGGAACAGAGGATAAGCACTGACAGTTACTCCAATTTAGCTCCAAATAAGAGTAAAACTGCTTTGCCTTCTGGAGAGAGAGTGCATGGAGGCCAGCAGCACAAGGCTTGGTGCGTACACAGAACATGAAGTGTTCTGACATTATTACTCCCTGCACACGGGGCTCAGCTGTGAGGGAGACCAAAGGTGTGCACCAAGCGCTGCAGGCAAGAAAGACAAGGGAATAGTCTCCTCCTCTCCTTAGTCCTGGGCAATGTCCTGTAAAATATACACATCTCCATAGCACAGCCAAACTATCATTGCCTCAACTTCTGCAGAGATGTGAGCAAATATTTATTCACCCCAAATAAGGTGCCAATGACAGACCAAAGAAATAATGCCATTCAAGTCCAGCCCAGTGAGCCAGTGAGTATATTTGGGTTATTTAGAGGAATATGGATGAGGGGATATTTACAGGCACATGGATGACTGGAAAGTACCTGCATCGGTAAAAGTTCCACCTCCCATGGGTGACAACTCATGAAAGCTGTATCCCTGGAGATGCTTGTAAAATGTGAAGGGGGCTTGACCATTTGGAATGTCTCCTCTTCCCAGATATTGTTACTGTTTATTTAACCTTGTGGAGGGAGCTTGTGAAGCTTCTGAATTTTAGGAGCTTTCTGACATTTGCAGGTTTTGTCCACTTCCTGAGCATGGTTTCTCTATCTTCCTGAGTCTTACAGAGATTCCTGTGTGGGGGAGGAGTGCTCTGAAATGCTGTTTTGGGGTACACATAGTCATTACACCCATGAAATCATAGCAGCTTAAATTTTCTGCAAACATTAAGCCTGTCAATACATCACCTTCATGGGGAAGGATACATGTGACTCCACACCTCTAGAGAAGCTAATTGCACCTAATGATTGCTGGGAAAGGGGCGTCATGTTCATCAGTTGTGCTCCTACTGGTAAGTTGCCCATCCTGTTAATTCACCATGATCATGCATGAAACCCTAATTTAACTCAATGGGGTTAAAAAAAAAAAACAGAATGAGGAATAAAGGAGCGTCCCTAATGGAGTGGGAGCAGGGATGAGGGAAAAAAGGGTACCAATACATGATTTATCTGTACAAAACATGTTGTTAAAATAATAATAAACATTTTTTTAAAAGGAACAAAAGTAAGATGGGGAGTCACAGGAATGAAGAAATGTGTTAGTGAGAGGTGGAGACTGGTAAGACAGTGGATTTCTAGGCATAAGATCAAAATATGATATATATGTATTAAAATACCAAAATGCAGGCTAGAGGGATAGCCTAGTGGTTAAGGCATTTGCCCACAAAGCCAAAGGATCCAGATTCGATTCCCCAGGACCCACATAAGCTAGATGCACAAGGTGGTGCATGCATCTGGAGTTCGTTTGCATAGCTGAAAGCCCTGGTTGCCCATTCTCACCCTCCATAGCTCTCTCTCTCTGCTTCTCCCTATATCTCTCTCAAATAAATAAATAAATAATAAAATATTTATAAGAAAAATATCAAAATGGAAAAAATAGTGAAAAAAAACAGTTGAAGAGGATGGTTTCATGAAAGAAAATGAGAAGTGTCCAAATGGCCAGAAGAGATGAGAAAAACTGCCTGTAAGAGGGATGTGCACTCACGAGCCTGTGCAGTTTCCATGGAGCCCACTCAGGCTCTGCTGCCCTGGCCTTGCCCTCCATACACTCCTTGTTCTCTGTGTGGTTTTCTTTGTTTGATTTTGAAATAGGGTCTCCCATAACCCAGGCTGGACTCAAAGTGACCTGGAGTGATGGCACATACCTGTGAACTCAGTACTTGGCAGGTGGAGGCATGAGATAAAATGTTCAACATATGTACTGAGTTTACAGGCATGTACCACCAAGCCAGGTTCACTGCACTCACTTCTTTGTCTGCATTCCCTCTAGATCACCTTATCCACACCCAGGGTCTCAAAAGACAGTAACATGTTGAAGTCTCTGAAACATATGCTAGCTCTGCACTTTCCACTGGATGGCAGGTTTGAACATGTATGTGCTCATGAGGCACCTCTGAGGGTAACTGAAACAGGGCAGTTGTTAACATTTGTCCCCTTGACAGATCACTTGCCTGGTTTGTGCAAGGCCCTGTGCTTGATCCTTAGAAACACACACACACACACACACACACACACACACACACACACACACACACACCCATCTGTTCCCCATGCATTCTCTATTTCATGCAATGGTCCCCCACACCTTTACTGTAACCATGTCCAGACAACCTGAGTTATTATTATGAAGCACCATCTTAGCTCCTTTATCAGTTTGGCACATGCTTCTCAGTAGCCTTGTTCACACTCACCATTCACACACATTTTGCTTGTTTAGCCATTGAAATGGTGTATCCAGGCTGGAGGTGTGGCTCAGTGGTGGATCCACTGTTTACCTGGGATGTGTGAAGATCTGGGTTCATGAACAAGTTCCCAGAAAAAAAAAGTAATTCCTGAGTTAACCATACTACATAGCTGATTGAATGTATAGAAAGTCTGTGGTAGTAGAAAGCTGTCTGTTACAGGTTTATAACCTAATTTTGTTGGGTTACCTTTAGTCCCATAAATAGTACTTATAGTCTACCTCACCACTTGATCTAACATTGCCATTACTATCAGGTAAAATTCTTATTGGAATGTTCAAACAAACATCTTAGTTTCCACCAACCCATAGGCTAAGGATGGCATCACAAAACACCTGAGGCCTCTAGCAGAGACTTCTCTGCTTTGAAAACTCCTCCTTGATGTTTCCTGAATGTACTTAAAATGCCTAGATTTATAACTTTTTCATTCTGTTACCATAAATATTCCATGAGTCAGGTAGGGGTCCCACATTTTTACTCCCAGTACAAAAAGAGGCTAAAGTAGGAAGATCACTGTGAGTTTGAGGCTATCTTGGTTGACAGATTGAGTTCCAGGTCAGCCATGATAGAATGAAACCAGGCTTAAGAAATGAAACCAAAAATTCTGAAACTTTTACCATGTTGAAACATCATATTTGATGTAACCTAGACCTGTTCCCAGGCCATCAGCTCTCAGATTTGTCTCAGAATAAAGTATTCATTATGCACTTAAGGTAAGAACTGGGGTTTGACATCCCAACACCACAATATTAAAAAAATGAAAATGAAAAATCAGCTCCAGAGCCGGGCGTGGTGGCACACGCCTTTAATCCCAGCACTTAGGAGGCAGAGGTAGGGGATTGCCATGAGTTTGAGGGCTCCCTGAGACTACATAGTCAATTCCAGGTAAACCTGGACCAGAGTGAAAACCTGAAAAAAAACAAAACAAAACAACAACAACAACAAAAACAAAATCAGCTCCAGTTCTCCCTGAGAGTTTCAGGTTCTTTCACATGTCCATACCACTGCACTTGACATTCTCATCACCCTACTGACAATTTGAGTCAGAAAGACTTAGTTTGAAAATGACATGGAAACTGCAGGGTGCTCAGCAACATCCCTGTACCCACCCACAAGGTCAGGTGCAGCATTGTATGCTCCCACCCTTAATTAAATAATAAAAATGACCCTGACATCACAAAATAATATCAATGGTTAAAGCAAACTAATTCCTCCTGAGATCAACACCAGCAATGCAGTCTGCACCATTTTTCTGGTATTACCAGACCAGTTCAGGGAGAAGCACAGGGGCAACGTGGAAATTGGAGACATGCTGTGAATTTGGTTTAATTCTGTCAGGGAAGGAGCTGAGAACTGCAAGTGGCCACCAAGTGAACAACTGAAGACAGGTCCGAGCCTCAATGTGATGAAACAGGCAAGAAAACACAGGTCACAGTGTAGAAGAATTATCAGGGCTCAGAGTGGGTTTGGACTACCCACTTTTTCTCACATCATAATAATAAAGGGAAAATACAGACATGTTTTAGATAAACTTTTGATCTAAACAGAGATTCAGAGGAATGCAAAAGCTACTGTACTGGCTTTGGTGTATATGAAACCCTCACTACATGGAGAGAAGAGTCCATAGGTCCACAAGGAGACACAGAGAACCATTAACACCTTAAATCTCAGAGTCATGACTAATTACTTGACCAAAAAAATGAAATGATTGCCTTTCTTTCCCCTCCTATATTTACTGTTAGCTATAGATGAAATATAAGATATCTCTAAGAATCCTTTCTTATCCCAAATTTCCAGCTCTCTCAATACAGCACAGATTTAAGGTTGAATTCCTGTCTTTGCTCACTTGCCTCTGAAAGTGCAAGTATCAAGGACTGAATTCTGGTTTCAGAAACACAGGGTGACTGGTACAGATGACAGTTGTGGGAAGAAAAGTCAGGAGATTGTGAAGTCACCAGTCAGTGGGGTGAGAGGGAAATGATGGAACACAGACTTCATACACAAAGCCAATGTCTCATGCATTAGACCCTCAAGAGGTAGATGCATCAGAGCCCTGAGGATTGTCCCTGGTACCACGGCTGTGTGAGCTTGGCTCCCTGCTTCTCCTCCTGGTTACTCTTTCCTCCCCATCACCATGATGATGAGACACAGTTCTGAGAACCAACCCAGCACCAATTTCCAGAATGGGGAAGGTGGGTTGAGAATGGTCACTCATCCTGCACAAGGCATGTGCCTCTCCTCCCTATAAGGAAGCCCACACCCACCTACTTCTATCCTGGTGGTCTGAATTCCACACACTCCATGTCCTAGTCTTGTCTTTTTAGATCCTATTGCTAACTCAGAGTGCCATCTCCAGAGTATAAACCCAGGGCCCAGCTTCTCAGCATGTCCTCACTGTGAGAAATGGGGTGATGGGTTTGTTTATCTTTGGAGCTCTACCCACTGACGTCTCCTTTCTCCTCTCCAGGGGGCTGGATGCCACATCATGCATATGATCTTCATGTAGGTCCTAGGGCACCCTGCTTTTGCCTCATATTTGGGCTGCATGATTCAGGTGACCATGTTTACTATATTACAGAAAACGTCCTTGTTCAGGAGGTTTGATATGAAAGGTGAGTACATATCACACACACCCACATAACAAATGAAGGATCTAAGGAGATTG
>JAEOAD010002109.1:0-25836 GCA_036365145.1 Orientallactaga sibirica
GTGCATTATCTGTTAAAACATTGAGGAGAGGTGTTCACTCAGTATATCAAGGCAATGTAGTAGAGTGTGGTAGTTTGAATATGTCCCCCAATATATTCAGTGTTTTACTAGGTATAGTTTGCATCTGCAATCACCTTGCTAGAGGCAATGTCACTGGGGGCAGGTCTTAAGGTGCTAATGGTGTGGGTTTGAGATTCCATTGTAAAGATATGCAAATGTGCCTAGCAGGAGTTCCTGAAGTGTGCTATATGACCTTTTGGCTGTAGTTTTGCTCTGTGTGCTGTGGTGGCTGGTTGGCTTTCTCTCTCTCTCTGTTTGGCCCTGTGAAGAGCAGACTGCTTTTCCTGCCTTTATGGAACTTCCCCTGGATCTGTAAGTTTCAATAAATAATATCCCTTCCTCCATAACTGTGCCTGGTCTGGAAGTTCATCTCAGCGAACTGTCTGCTACATTAAAGTGGTACCAGGAGTGGGGTGAGATGAACCTGACCGTGTGGATATTCGTCTTTTGGAACCTTTGTTTTGGAGGAATGGGCATGGACTTGGTGCTTGCAACTGAAGATGCCTTCTGGAGTGTAAGCCAAGTTTTATGGACTATTCTGATGAGAGTTTGAGAATGATAAGTGCAGATAGTACTGAACTTCGAGGCTTGGCTTATGAGGTTTCTAAGGGGAAGGAAAGACGGCAGAGGACTTTGTTGGAACTGGGCTACTGGCATAAGGGATGTCTACATTCTACTATCCAGGCCCAGAAAGTTTGATCAAGGTTAAATTTGTAATGGACTGATGTGCTTGGCTAAAGATATCGGACTGAGATTTTAAGATTTTAAGCTGGAAAACCTCAAGCAAGTTAAAATTAGAGGCACTGAGACTGGTTTTAGGTTACTGGGGCTGCTATTGTCAACACATTAGCAATCTTAAGGAAGGTGGAAAGAAGGTGGCCTGACTGCATTTACATTAAAACAATGGAGAGGATGCCTGAGGAAAGACTGTTAAAAATGCAAATTCTTGGAAAGAGCTGACTGGAGAAGGAACCTGCTTTTCAAGGCTATGGTTTATTTTGTCCCTGGATTAAGAATATGGCTGTGTCCTGCACACCTGGTATTAGTTTTGGAAGCATGAAAAATGCATGGAGTGGTCATGAGTTGCACATGGTTCCAGGAGCCGCTGCTGAGATGCGGCATGAGGCAGGGCATGAAGACCCTCAGGAATAGGCTGGAAGAGCCTTTGGAAGATGGACCGTGGTTTGCATGGAGACCTGAAGATATTTTGGATATACCAGGACTGTGCAAAAGGGCTACCATGGAGTGCAGTGTTGGCATGGGATGAAAGTTTTCCCTGGCGACTCTGCCCAGCTGGAGGGGCGGAATTGGAAAACCTGGAGACTGTCAGTCTCGGGTTATATTGAACTTGAACTGCAGAAGTTTGATGACGGCTGATGGTGGTTGATTTTGTATTGTTCTAGTCTCTCCTCTCCTTGCTATGCCTTATACCAGTTAAAAATGTTTACTCTGCCTTGACATGTTGAAAGTATTTAACTTGTTTGATTTTACAGGACTCACTATCTTAAGTTGATCAAGACTGTGAGAACCTTTGAAATTGGACTGAGTACAATTTACAATGTGTGATAGTTATAAATCTATTGGGGGCCAGGAGCTAAATATATTGGGGGCCAGGGGCGACATGTGGTAGTTTGAATATGTCCCCCAATATATTCAGTGTTTTACTAGGTATAGTTTGCATCTCCAATCACCTTGCTAGAGGCAATGTCACTGGGGGCAGATCTTAAGGTGCTAATGGTGTGGGTTTGAGATTCCATTGTAAAGATATGCAAATGTGCCTAGCAGGAGTTCCTGAAGTGTGCTGTGTGACCTTTTGGCTGTAGTTTTGCTCTGTGTGCTGTGGTGGCTGGTTGGCTTTCTCTCTCTCTGTTTGGCCCTGTGAAGAGCAGGCTGCTTTTCCTGCCTTTATGGAACTTCCCCTGGATCTGTAAGTTTCAATAAATATAGAAGATTCATGTCTGCTAGCTGACCCACTTCCCAAGACCAATTACTCAAGAAGAATCTGAATTCACAGCTCTATGTAACATGAACACTTTTGAGATCTCAAGTGGGGATCTCAGAAAGGATATTTCTGTCAGTTAAAAATGACACCCAGGTCATCATATGACAATAAATGAAGACAAGTAGATCAATGTGCCTCTCAGAAAACAAGAGTCATGTCTGGCTGTAGCTTGATGGTGAACCAATACAGGTGGTGAGAGGGAATGTGGGACAGATAAATTCCTCCATCTTTTCCCCTACACCTCTCTCTTTCATAGCCAGCACTTCTTTTGTGGGATAAATTGTGTTTATGACTTCCAAATTCACATGTTGAAACCCAGCACCTGGAACTGACTTGTTGCAGACAGGCCCTCGAGAAAGATCCCTGAGAAAGAGCCTTACCCAAATTGATATTTAAAAGGAAATCACAACATATTACCATGGGTCCAAAGGCATAGGAGGATTAGTGGCATTATTAATTCCAGGTCAGACCAGAAATCACGAAAAACAAAAAAAAAAAAAAAAAAAAATATAAAGACAACAAGAGTCATGTGTGGTGGCATGTGCCTTTAATTACAGCATTTGGGAGGCAGAGGTAGGAGGATGTCCATAAGTTTGAGGCCATACTGAGAATACATAGTGAATTCCATGTCAGCCTGAGCTGGAGCAATACCCTATCTCAAAACAATACCAACAACAAAGACACCAGGTGATGGTTCTGATTCTAAACACTTTTTAAATTTTTTTTAAGTATGAAAGAGAGAGGCATGAGGGAGAGAAACTGAGAAGGAGAGATAGAATTGGTATGCCAGGGCCTTAAGCCACTGAAATCAAACTCCAGATGTGTGCAACTCCCTGTGTGCATGTGAAACATTGTGCACTTGTGTTAGTGTGCATCTGGTTTGCATGGGACCTGGAGAGTCAAACATGAGTCCTTAGGCTTCACAGGCAAGCAAGTTAACCACTAAGCCATCTCGCCAGCCCTCATGATACAGACTTGCAATCCCACTTTGGAGACTGAGGCAAGAGAATTCAAGTTTGAAACTAGCCTGGAATACACAAAGAGTCCCTTTCTAAAAATAAAAGAACAACAGTCTAACACAGGCAAGGAAGATGGAACAGAAACTGGAATGATAAATCTACAATCCCTGACACCAGAGGAGCTAAGAGCTGGAAAAGCCTGGAAAGGCAGAAAATATTCTTCCCTGGAACCCTTGGGAAGACAAAGCTTGCTAGCACCTTCAATTTGGACTGACAACTTCCAGAAAAAAATATACTTTAATCCTTAAGAATCTCCCACAGGACCTTCCTAGCTCACCAATCCACAAGTCAAGGCCTACCACTTCTCACATTTCCTCATGACTGCCAACACTATCTGTACCCTAGACACACTGATATTTCATTTTGGAATGGGCTCACACCTACCACAGTTTTCTTTTTAATTTTTGTTGTTGTTAATGAAAATAAGCTTTATTACATCACATAGTAAATTATACTGTGGTAGTTTGATCCAAGTGTCCCCCATAAACTTAAGTATTCTGAATGCTAGTCTCCCCAGCTGATGGAAATTGGAAATTAAAGCCTCCTGGAGGTAGTGCATTGTTGGGGGTGGGCTTATGGGTGTTACAGAAAGTTTCCCCATGCCAGTGTTTGGCACACTCTCCTATTGCTGTTGTCCACCTGATTTGGTGAAGAGGTGATGTCCACCCTCTGCTCATATCATCATTTTCCCTGCCATAGTGGGGCTTCTCCTCAAGTCTGTAAACCCAAATAAATCTTTTTTTCCTCCATAAGCTGCTCTTGGTCAGGCAATTTCTGTCAACAATGTCAACGTGATTGCAACATATACAAAGATGCAAACAATTTTAATCACTTTTAGGGTTGCACAAATAGAAGCATATTTTAAAGAAGTAAGTAATTCTTATAGTTTTCCACATCCCTTTCCTCCTTTTCTTGAGAGAAATAAAGTGTTAATCGTTTTAAATTTTCATTACAACACCTTGTTTTATAGTAGGGTTTTAATCCAGCTCTTTTCTTACTTATAGCAATACACATACAAACAGTTGTGCATACTAGTATACTGCAAATTGTTCAACTATATAGCATCAATTGAAATTTCAGTTTTAAAAAGATATTATTCATCTGTTAATACAAACAGGTTTCACCTGCAAAAGGCACAAAGAGACTTCAGTATCATCCAAAGCTAAAATTCACATGTGAACACTCATGTCTCAATGGTACATACTATATGGATTTTACATGATGTACAGAATGGCCATCCTTTTCTATGGGGGGGGGATTGCCACACCAGAGCCTTCTGCCCCTGTAATTGAACTCCAGATATTTGTGCCACCTAGTGACATGTGACTTTGCATACTTGCATCATCTTGTCTGTCAGCTTATATGGGACTTGGAGAGTGGAACATGAGTCCTTAGGCTTGGCAGGCATGTGTACTAACTGCTAAGCCATCTCTTCAGCCTTATACAATAATTTTTAATAAAAATTATACATGTGTATCTTCAAGAAAATCAACTCTTCCTGTAAATTCTCTCCTCACTTCTTCTCTTCTCTTCTGTCCTGCGTTCCCCATCATGAAAATTAAACACTCTGTCTCTCTCAGTTGGAAATATACTTTTATTGTCAGGGCATGAGATGGCCACCAGTCAATTACAGTTTAGTATGAATATTTCTTGGCTTCTTTCCAAATGGGAGTGAAAGTATAAGAAGTGATAGTGAGCGGGGCATGGTGGTGCATGCCTTTAATCCCAGCACTTGGGAGGCAGAGGTAGATGGATGACCATGAGTTCAAGGCCACACAGAGACTACGTAGTGAATTACAGGTCATCATGAACTAGAGTGAGACCATACCTTGAAAACACACAAAAAATGTGACAGTGCAATTATAAGGATTCCAGTCGCCCAAAAGAAGACAATGGATGTGACTGAGTTAAGACAAATCCTGAACTGAGCAGGAAAAGCACTGAATTTTCAAGAAACCAGACATATCATAAATATAATTTAAGGATCTAGAACTGAAAATCTGGCCTATGGTGAAAGGAGAGCAATTTGAATACTTCCTGTTGTCTTGGTCCCTTCCTCAGCCCCCAACTCCACTTCAGCCCCTGGATTCTCAACCACAGTTCACCATAAAATATGACAAACTTCCAACCCAAAATGAACTGTGAGCTGACATTAAGTAGGCATTAAAGGTTCTGTTTTATGTCTGTTTTGAGGGTAACTCCAATGCCAAAGGTTGATTCTGATATCATAAATTCAGATCTCTGATTGATGATTTCTAGTTCAGAACCATATTCCCTCTTGTTCACATAATCTTCTCCTGCCCTATTTATGTGTGTGCATGCGTGCATGCATGTGTGTGCGTGAGCATGTTCTTGGGCACTCATGTGGACATGTGTGCCACATGTGTGCAGATCTGAGGACAACTTCAGGTATCAGACTTCACCTTCCACCTTGTTTAAGGCTGCGTCTCTCAATCACCACTACCTTCACCAGGTTGGCTGGGCAAGGTTCCAGGCAATTCTCCTGTCTCTGCTATCTTTGGACATTAGCACTCTGGGATTACGTGTTTTCATGTTGCACATCTGGCTTTTATGTGGTTTCTGAAGATCTCAACTTGGATACACTTGTGTGGCAAGACCTTCATCCACTGAGCCATCTCTCCAGCCCTGTCCTGCCTTTTGATGACTAAAACATTCTATCTCTTTGTTAGCCTAGTTGCTGCCCATCATGAAAGCCTCTTCCATGGCATTTCTGGTTGCATTTTTGTATTTTGTGAGTTTTGCAGTGAAGAAGAATCCAGGCATTAATTAGCACTTCAAATTCTGGCACAGAGGTCCAATGAAACCATAGAATGTATTGAGCATAAGCTTGGGAGGAGATCCTGGAATGAACTAGACCATCTCCTATAGGGCAATGCTGTGCAGGGAGGCATTTGTTTAATACAGCCTCATTAAACAAGTTATTGTAGAGCAATCACTCCATCTTCATCATGAGTCAATGAGCTCCTTTATCTACTCTACAATCTTATTACCTTTCAGATGAAGTTTTATAATGAGGGAGTTTAAGAGACTGTCAGGAGAAAGAAAAGCAATCTAGTCCAGCAAACTACCACATTTATTGTAGGTTAGCATCATTTGGCTTTTCTTTAAATCCCTGAATATTATGTTTACATAGAAACTTACAGTATATTTAAAGTATAGGAAACTTTGTGACTCAACATGTACAGTTCAATTCCTATAAATGAAGGAATTGCATTCCCTGGTTTGCTGCCTATTTGAATGGCAAGGCTCAAATGGAACTCCCAACCAAGCAAAGGTCTTCTGTGACCCTGAGCCATCTCCCTCTCACCTGGATAGGAAGAGTTGCCCAGACCAAAGCTGCTCACACCTGTGTGGTATTAGGCATCACCTGAGAGGTCGTTAAAATGCAGATTCTGTGACCCCACAGTTCAGCACCTCCAATGAGCTCCCAGGAGATGCTGGCATAATGGTGCAGGAAGTAGATTTAAGGGGCCAGAATCTGGGCTCATTTATTGTCTTCATGATCTTTTCCAGACCTCATTTACATGATTTTGAATAGATTTGCCTTTGTAGAAAGTGGGGACAGATTCAACAAGCCATCCATTTATCTAATTATTATTGTGTGAATGTCGTGGTTTCTTCTTACAGTGCTTCTAAAAAGATCCTGTCATTCTGTGAATCTAATTCATTATGTAGCTTTCTTGTCTGATAATTCCAATGTCACCTACCTCTTGATTTTTGGTAATGTCACCTGCATAATCATGATGATAATTGTCCTACTAGCTTGGAGTTTCTGTAACAGAATACATGGAAGTATGACTTATAAAGGACAGATATTTATCTCTCATTATTATTATTCTAGAAGCTAGGAAGTGCAAGATCAAGGCTCTGATAGATATGAGCTATAGTGAGAGTGCTTCCTCATGGATAGCTACTTTCCTCTGTAGCACCACATTAGAGAAGCATGAGGTTTATGCTCTCTGGAAATTTTATGTAAGGACCAAGAGCCCCTTCATGATGACATCAACCCCAACACTGAAATCAGGCACTAGAATTCGACATATATATTTGGGGAGACACAAATGTCCAGCCTATAGAACCTGGTAAAAATTTCAAGCCAGACTCGGGGTAAGATGACAGCATAGGAGCTACACCAAATGAGTCTATGGAGGGATTTAAGCAAAACCACAGCAAAATACACTATTCTTCTGAAAAGCGAAGGCATATAGGTTATTCTTAGACACAGCAGAGAAGCAGGAGAGACCAAGATCCACCATAAAAGAGGAAAGTGGCCAGAAGCACACTGAGACAATTGTGGCCCCTGACCCATGTGATCCACACACGTGCCCAGCACCACCTACCAGGTGCCAGGGCCAGCATAGTGGCAGCAGCAGAAACCAAACAAGGGGATTTTCCAACCTCATCAACCTCCTTGTAAATTCAAGAAATCTGAAGGAAAGACAGTGGAGATCAGCTGAGGAGCTACTGAAAGTGATACAGGCATGAATGTGTATATTGATCAATTGAAGTTTTGAATTTGCCAGTAAATTGTTCCACCCAATCCCCTAGAATAGCAGGTAGCAAGACGGCTCACCACCTATGATTACTTCTGCTGTTGGATTGGGGTACAAGAACTACACTTGGCACCTAAAACTCATATCCTGAAAGTGTATAAAGTTGGATCACCACATCTAAGAACACTACAGATAAGTAGAAAACCCAAGCATCAAATCTGTTCAGGATGCAAAAGTTGCTACATTATAATACAAGAAACACAAAGAATCAAGACAATGCAATCCCACTATAAATTATAAGTCCATCAGAAATGATCACCAATGAGACCACTTTAGATGAAATTACTAAAAAAGGTCCTCGAAGAAATCAAAGGAATTAAAGAAGAAAACAAACTCCTGAAAGAGAACACAAGAAACCAGCTTAATGAATTAAGAAGGTCATTACAACACATGAGTAAGGAAATAGAAATACTGAAGAAAACCCAGTTGAAATTCTATTTCTGAAGAACACAGTCAGTCGAATAGAAATCTGGAAACTCTCACCAGTAGAATAGATGAAGGAGAGAACAGAATATCTAAACTAGAAGACCAGGTAGCAGACATAATAAAATCCAACAAATGGAAAGACAAGATGATAGGAAGGTATGAATGGGAATTTCAACATATCCAGAACACTATGAAATGATCAAACATAAGAATTCAGGCTATAGTAGGAGGAGAAGAATTTCAATCCATAGGCTTAGTAAACATTTTCAACAAAATCATAGGAGAACATTTTTCCCAAGTTGGAAAATAATTTCCAGTACATATACAAGAAGCTTTTAGAACACATAACAGACAAAACCTGGAAAGATCCTCTCCTTGCCATGTTCTAATTAAACTATTATACATACAAACAAACCAAAGAAAATATATTGAAAACAGATAGAGAGAAAAAGGAAGTCACCTACAAAGGCAAGCCCATTACAATAACAGCAGATAACTCAACACAAACTTTAAAAGCCAGAAGGGCTTGGAATGATGTATTCCAAGTTCTGAGAGATAACAACTGTCAACCAAGGTTACTTTACCTGCAAAGCTATCTATCCAAATTGATGGAGGAATAAGGACATTGCACAACAAATACAGGCTAAAAGAATTTATGACAACTAAACCAGCTTCACAGAAAATGCTTGAAGGAATCCTTCATGCTGAAGAGAAAGCAAACCACACACAGGAGGAAATAGGAAAAAAAATAAAGCATATTGAAATGACAGTTAAAACAAGCAAGAAAAGGGAAACAGAAAGCACTACAAAACAAGAAGAATGGTGAGAATAAATATATACCTATCAATAATAACTTTTAATATCAATGGCCGCAATGCTCCAACCAAAAGTCACAGGCTTGCAGACTGGATTAAAAGCAGGATCCTGCCATTTGTTGCTTCCAGGAAACTCATCTCTCAATAAAAGATTGACACTGTCTTAGGGTGAAAGGATGGAAAATGGTATTTGAAGCAAATATCACTAGGATACTGGATAGACTTCAAGCAAACATTAGTGAGGAAAGATAAAGAAGGCCACTTTATACTGATTGAAAGAACACTCCAACAGGAGGACACTATAATCCTAAACGTATATGCACCTAACATGAGGGCTCCTGATTTCATCAAACAAACACTAATAGAGTTAAGGTCACAAGTAACACCAAACACAATTGCAGTGGGTGACTTCAGTACCTTACACTCATCAATGGACAGGTCATCTGAGCAAAAAAAAAAAAAATAAATAAATAAACAGAGAGACATCTGGATGAAATGATGTCATGGAAAAAAATGGACCTAACAGATATATAAGAACGTTCCATCAAAATAAGGCAGAATATACAATTTGCCCAGCAGCACATGGAACACTCTCCAAAATCAACCATATATTAGGACCCAAATCAAATCTTAACAAATACAGGAAAATTGAAATAATCCTTTGTACTTTATCTGAGCACAATGGATTAAACTGCAAATCAGCAACAAGAAAAACTACAGAGCATACACAAACTCATGGACACCACATAGTACACTATTGAATGATGAATGGGTCATTGAAGAAATCAAAAAGAAATTCAATAAATTCATAGAATAAAATAACAGAATACAACATACCAAAACCTTTGGAACACAATGAAGGCACTCCTAAGAGGGAAATTTATACCTCTAAGTGCCTATATTAAGAAATTAGAGAGTTCATGAGCAAATAATTTATTGTTTCACCTTAAGGCCTTTAAAAAGAAGTATAAAGAAAACCAAAAAGCAGCAGATGAGAAGAAATAATAAAGATTATGGCAGATATTAATGAAATAGAAATTTTAAAAAACAATTCAAAGAATCAAAGAAACACAGAGTTGGTTCCTTGAAAGGACAAACAAGATTGATAAACTCTTAGCAAATCTGACCAGAAGAAAGAGAGAAGAGGCAAAAATTAATAAAATTAGAATGGCAGGTGTGGTAGTGCACACCTTTAATCCCAACACTAAGGAGGCAGAGGTATGAGGATTGCTGTGAGTTTGAGGCCTCCTGGAGACTACATAGTTAATTCCAGGTCAGCCTGATCTAGAGTGAGACCCTACCTCAAATAACTGAAAATAATAATAATAAAATTAGAGATGAAAAAGGCACCATTACAGCAGATACCAAAGAAATGCAGAAAATCATAAGGACATACTTTTAGAATATATATCCCTCTCAGTTTGAAAATCTTAAAGAAATGGATGATTCCCTTGATTCATATGGCACTACCAAAATTAAATCAAGATGAGATAAACCATTTAAATAAACCTGTAACAAGTATGGAGATCCAAGCAGTTATAAAAAGACTCTAAATTTTAAGAAGTCCAGGCCCAGATGGATTTACTGGTGAATTTTACCAGGTTTTCATGGAAGAACAAACACCACTGCCTCTCAAACTTTTCCATAAAATAGAAAAGAAAGGAATTCTGCTGAACTCCTTCCACAAAGCTAGCATTACACAATATACCAAAACCAAAGACAACAAAAATAAAATTACAGACCAGTCTCCCTCATGAACATAGATGCAAAAATTTTGAACAAAATATTTGCAAACAGAATACAAGAATATATTAGAAATATTATTTACCCTGACCAAGTAGGCGTTATCCTAGAGATGCAGGGATGATTCAACATATGCAAATTAATAAATGTAATACATTATATAAATGATCTGAAGGGAAAAATCACATCTCAATAGATGCAGAAAAGGTATTTGACAAAATCCAAAATTCCTTCATGGTAAAAGTATTACAGAAACTGAGAATAGAAGGAACATATCTCAACATTATAAAAGCTACAACAAACCTACAGCCCACATAATACTAAATGGGGAAAGTCTTGAAGTTTTTCCACTAAATTCAGGAACAAGACAAGTGTGTCCACTGTCCCCACTTTTGTTTAATATAGTACTGGAAGTTTTAGCTATAGCAATAAGGCAGAATAAAAGGGATACAATGTGGAAAGGAAGAGATCAAGTTATCATTATTTACAGATGATATGATTCTATACATAAAGGACCCTAAAGTCTTTACCTGTGAACTGTTACAATTGATAAGCACTTTTATCAATGTAGCAGGGTACAAAATAAACACATGGAATTCAGTATCTTTCCTGTATACTAACAACAAGCATGCTGAGGATGACATCAGTGTATCTCTCCCACTTACAATTGCCTCAAAAAATATACCTTGGAATAAACTTAACCAAGGAAGTGAAGGATCACTACAATGAAAACTTTAAAACACTCAAGAGAGAAATTGCAGAAGACACAAGGAAATGGAAAGATATCCCATGTTGTTGGATTGGAAGAATCAATATTGTAAAAATGTCAATCTTACCAAAAGCAATCTACACATTTAATACAATCCCCATCAAAATTCTAATGGCATTCTTAACAGAAATAGAAAAAACAATCCTAAAATTCATTTGGAAGAACAAAAGACCTTGAATAGCCAAAACAATTTTGAGCAACATAAATAAGGTCAGTGGTATCACCATACACAATTTTAAGCTATATTACAAAGCCATAGTAACAAAAACAGCATGGTACTGGCACAAAGACAGACATGTATTTCAATGGAACAGAATAGAGTACTATGATATTAATCCAGGCTGCTACAGCCATCTGACTTTTTACAAAAATGCCAAAAATACTCATTGGAGGAAAGACAGTTTCTTCAACAAGTGGTGTTGGGAAAACTGTATATCTATATGTAAAAGGATGAAAATAGATGCCTATCTTTCCTCATGCACAATTATCAAGTCCAAGTGGATCAGGGACCTTAATATCAGACCTTAAACTCTGAAGTTGCTAGAGGAAAAGGTAGGGGAAACCATTCTACATATTGGCTTAGGCAATGACTTTCTGAATAGAACCCCAATTGCTCAGGAAATAAAACCACTAATGAACCACTGAGATTTCATGAAATTACAAAGCTTTTGTACAGCAAAGAACACTGTGAATAGAGCAAAGAGACAACCTAAAGAATGGGAGAAAATCTTTCCCAGCTACACATCTGACAGAGGATTAATATCCAGAACATACAAAGGACTCAAAAACAGAACAATAATAATTCAAACAACCCAATTAAAAAATGGGCTATATTGCCAGCTGAAGTGGCACATGCCTTTAATCCCCAGCACTCAGCTGGCAGAGGTAAGAAGATCACTGTGAGTTCGAGGCCACCCTGAGATTACATAGTGATTTCCAGGTCAGCCTGAGCTAGAGTGAGACCTTACCTCAAAAAACCAAAAATAAAGGTGGAGGGGGAGTTATGGAACTAAATAAAAAGTTCTCAACAGAAGAAATATAGATGGAATAAAAACATCTAAAAAAGTGTTCTACATTCTTAGCCATCAGGGAAAGGCAAATTAAAACTACTTTGAGGTTCCATCTCCTGTCAAAAAACCATCAAACCATCAAGAAAACAAATGACAATAAATGTTGGTGAGGCTGCAGAAAAAGGGGAACCTTTGTACAGTATAGTCTCATACAGCCATTTTGGAAATCAGTGGGGATATTCCTGAGACAGCTAAGAATAGGTTTACCATAGGACCCAGCTATAGCACTCTTATGCATATATCTTAAGAACTCTTCTCACTACCTTAGAGATACTTGCACAACCATGTTTATTGCTGCTCTATTCACAATAGCTAGGAAATGGAACCAGCCTAGATGTCCCTCAAGATATGAAGGGATAATTAAGATTTGGTACATTTAGACAATGGAGTTCTACTCAGCTGTAAAGAAAAATTAAATTATGAAATTTGTAGCAAAATGGGTGGATCTGGAAAGGATTATAGCACGTGAGGTAACCCAGGCCCAGAAAGCCAACCATCACATATTCTCTCTCATATGTGGATCCTAGCTACAAATGTACAGACTTGTGTGTGAGCTGGAACCAAAAATCAGTAGCAAAGGCCAGTAAATTAGTAAAAGGCTATAAGGAAGGGAGGAGAGCGAAGGACTTAAGGAGATGCTATTGTACATATGTAAGTAGAAGGACAGATGACAGGGAGGGGAAAGGCCTAAGCAGGGCGAGGGGAAGAGATTGTGTAAAAGTAGGGAGGGTTAATAAAAATTCAAGATATTCTGTATAAGACATACAAATACCTACTTTTTTGAATAATGGTATACACCCAGAAGCCATAGATTGTTACCAGAAAATTTTCATTGCTGGGAATGGGATACCTTTCAGTGAGTTGTTGGCCAGGGAGTTCCCTGTTGCCTACAAAACATTACAGGCAAGGTCTTTGGCTTCCATTGAGAAACAGATGGTAAGACCTTATTGCAGAAGACTTCACATGTCTGAGAAGTCAAGCTGGGGCTGAGCAGAAAATATTCTCCTTACAGACCAGCCAACTGAATGCTGGAAAAAACTGCATTGCATGCCTCCCTATGGGAGACACAAGTCATCAACAGTGAAAACATTGGGCACTGGAAGCCTCAAGTTTGGCCAGACAGGCAAAATGACTGAATGAGTGCAATAGTGGCATGTCTTCTGTGGGGGAAACCATCTGCTCTCTAATTGGACCAGAGGCTTGCTGTATGGGAGGGAATTGATAACTGGTACTGAAAACTTAACCAAAAGCCTATGACAGGGGAGGTCACGAGCCTTAGAGGTATAAAGCCTGCTCTTTCCTGGCTAAATGTATATATTATTCTCACCAAACTTCCCTGAAAGCACTACACTTAATGTTCATAGTCATATATTAAAGCTACTCTCACTTCTGCTTACAGAAGCTTCTGTTTTCAAATGGTGATGACCAGTGGGATGACCCAAAAGGCAACATAGTGCTGAGAAGAAGGGATGGAGAAGTTTCCAGTGCTGAAACATCTCTATTACATCCTCCATTGTGGAAGAGGTGGTGGAAAGAATGTAAGAGCCAAAGGAAGGGTTCCAGTCCTTACAATGCAACTGTCCAGACAGAAATTGGCCCCGATATCCATGACCTCAGAGTGGCTAGCAATACCTTCACTAGACCCTCACAATAGGAGAAAAAGTGACATCAAAATAAAAGAGAGACTAACAGAGTGTGTGTGGGGGCTATGATGGAGAGTGGAGTTGTGAAGGAGAAAGTGGAGGAGGGAAGGGAAATATCATGGTTTATTGTCTGTAAGAACAGAAGTTGTCAATAAACTATTTTAAAACAATTTCAGCCTACAAACTCACATAATGAGAACTATATTTTTATTTTCTAACTTACCCAAGGGTCCTGTCTGACTAAGATTTCTGGAGGAAAAAGTATTTCTTCTTCATTGGGATATGACCTCTACTTTACTCTTGCAACCTGTTTAGGGTTTACTCCTGCAAAGGACCCTGGGCAGGGGACCACCAGATCAACAATGCACACAAAAGCTTTCCACAGTTTCAGGAGCTCTGGGGTGGGCCAGAGTGGAACAGCCCACTAAATATTCACATGCTCTGACTGACTCATTCATTGCTTCCAATAGTCACTGCCTGCTGAGGATGCTACCATCTTTTCACACACATCTCAGAGCACGTGCCCATCTTGTCTCTTTGGAAAGTCCATGCCTGGGTCAGAGGATGAAGACACAGAGTGGCTCTGCATAGGAATGTTTCAGCATTTTCAACTCGGTTTAATAGTTTCTGGAAGTCCATTCCAACAGCCTCTTGAAGTATCAAGAATTGTTAAACAGCAGGTTTTCCTTCTCTTTTATTGTTTTCTAATCTGATAGCAACAAAATGATGTGAAAATACACAAGCTTAGTCTATTTTTATTGGTCCCTTAAATTGTTGTCTTGGAGGATTTTCTACTAATATACTACTATGGACTGAAGTGCTATGCTTCCAGTACCTTAGAATGTGATTTTATTTGCATATGGAGTTGATTCACAGGTAAATAACTTAAAAATGTGTCATTAGGATGGGTGTTCACCTATTATGATTAGAGGAGACACATGGATATTGAGAAGTACGGAGGGAAAGTCACGTGGATACTCAGGGAGAAGGTGCCTGCTGCAAGCATGAAGAGGCCCAGTACTATTAGCACCTTGACACTGGACTTCCAACCTCCAAAATCACGAGATGGCAATGGCGGTTGATTAAGCTCCCCACATTGAGTACTTGTTACCATAGTCCTGGCAAACTTAATACACAGATATCAGTACTTTTTCCATTTGTGTTTTGTACTGTTTTATTTATTTTCACATTATATCACTGGACAAATTTAAGGATTTATCATATGGGGCAGAGAGATGGCTTAGTGGTTAAGGCACCTGCCTGCAAAGCCAAAGGACCAAGGTTTGATTCCTCAGGACCCATGTAAGCCTGATGCACAAGGTGGTGCATACGTCTGGCACTCCTTTGCAGTGGCTGGAGGCCCTGGCATGTGCACTCTCTCAAATAAATAAAAATAAAATATTAAAAATAAAACAAATAATTAGATACATGATCCCAGTGTCCTCAGCCTTCATTTTCAGAGCTGAACCTCTAGGTCATCACTGGAAACACTGCACAGTTTATCCTATGATCCCTCAGTTATTAGGTGGTTTGGGGTTTACTGCTCTCTATTCCTCCCTATCCCTCACTAGCTCCCATTTGTTCCTTCCCTGACCCCACCCTACACTCTGCTCACTCACCACCCCTCTTCCCTCCTCCTTGGGCTGCTCTTCCTCTCCTTGTGTATGCTGCTGCACATGATGCTGCTCTTCCACTAGGAATAGATGAGGACATCTGATCTGTCTTGACCATTGCTCCTGTACTTCCTGAAGCATGACCTACCCAAGGCTCTACCTGTGGGTCAAGGCACACTCAAATGTATTTTCTCCTGCTCGCATGCCTCTTGGCCCTGTCAGAAAGGGAAACTCCTCCAATCTCTGAAAGTAAGCTCTGCTCACCTTTCCAGAAACAGTTGCACAGTCATAGTCCATCACTTCTTCCAGAAGTAGTTGTTGTAGCAGTTGAATTCTAGATAAAGGACTTTGGTGGCCCCAGTAACAGGAATGTTCCATGGAGTGTCTGATGTTCTGATTCTGGGTCAGAACATAGGCCAGTAGAGATAATGGTTGCCCAGCACCTTCAGGTGTCATATACACTTATCTCTACCCTTGGTCTCAGAGTGAACCCCTTGTCTTGGTCTCTGGTAAAATATGTTGCTGTGATACTTCTTAATTAAACCCTTTCTCTATACATTTGGACACACCCATCCAAAACAATTTTCAAAGCAAGTACAAATTAGTTTCTCTGGTGACCTTCATGGCTGTGTCTCTAACAGTTGATTTTCTTTTTCAAATGATTGAGTGAATTACAGTTGCTATTTACTTCATCATGTGCTATCAATGTATGCCTTCCCACCTGGTCAGGAGTAAGAAGCAGATGACAAGAGCCTGCTGACTGACATGGAGCTTCAAGATCACCATGGAAAGGACTGCTGGTGTTCCTACCAAAACCTCCTGTGTCCTTGTGTTTTTTTCTGGGAAGATAAAGAGACACATCCTCCTTTTTTGTGACACAAAGTTGGGAGGCAGTGCATAATTTCTGAACAGAAGAGAATTATCAAATAGGATTCAGGTGGGGGACTTCCTAGTTGCAGTATGCATGAGAGGCTGCAGGAAAGGGGCTCATGGTGAAGTGATTCAGGAGACTACAAGTAAGGAGCAGAGCAGGGAGAGCTAGGTGGCTCATCTGGGACTTGGAAGGCTCACTGTAGCCTGTGTCACTACTGAGGTGACCATGTTATGAGGACTAGCCAGCTCACTGGCAGGCAGAGAAACCACACACCTATACACTGAAATTCACTCAACAGATGTATTAGCTGGTGATCATGGCAGCCTTCCTAATGCCTAAAGGCTGCAGCCACCAATCCAGATAGAGGTCATGGACCCATGTCCATCAACAGCAGCCATTGAGGTTCCTTATCCAAGCTGGTATCCCAGTGCTCATTGCTTTTTGGCATTGCTAGTGACCCCTGTTTCATTCTCATGGCTTCACTTCTCATGGTCAGTGGAAAACACACATTAATATGTCTGTTACCAGGTCCCCATTCTCAATTGTTGGAGATAATGACATGGCCAGGGAATGATTGAGGTCATCAAGTCTCACTTTTATTGTCTGCATAGTAGCTCTGGTTTGTGTGTGTGTATGTATGTATGTATGTATGTATGTATGTATGTATGTATGTATGTATGTATGTATTTACTGTAGAATTTAGCCTAGAAAAAGTCACAACAGTATTATACCAGGTTGGATGGAAACATAGTCTTTTTGACTGTGCTTTGGAATGCAGTCACTGCAAGTCATTGGCATACCTAAGGATTGTGGGTGAAGGACCTCATCACACTGAGTGGTTGAAGACATTTGTTCATTAGAAGCTAAATAGTATTATTATATGGTGATATGTGTTATTTTTATTTTTTTTAATTTGAGAGAGAGAGAGACAAAGAGAATGGGCACACCAGCAGCCTCTCAGCCACTGTGAATGAACTCCAGATACATGCACCCCCTTGTGCACATGTGTGACATTGTGCACTTGCATCACTTTTGTATCTGGCTAAATGTGAGACCTGGAGATTCAAACGCGCATTCTTAGGCTTCACAGGAAGGCACCTTAAGCTCTAAGACATCTCCCCAGCCCTGTTATTTTTATTTTAAAGACATGCAGTCTCATTTACTTTTGAAAGGAAGATGATAACTAGTATGTTATTGCAGGCATAAGAGCCAATGGAACTATAAGAGGCTTCCCTTAAAATCAAGTTGAGGTTCAGTTACCATGGAAATTGACCACCTCTCCCCTGGGATATGTTTGTGATAATTAGCTTTGACTGTTGTACTTTTGGTAGACAGCACAGAAATCATATGCTTAGATATTTCTAGACAAAGTTCATATGGAGATAAAACATTTCAATGGCTGGGTCCCACCCAAGATTTCAGTTTATTCTTCTGTGATCTAGCTGGGTCATTAGAATGCTAGAGTTTATCTAGTGTTTGCATCCCTGATTTCTTGCCAGGTATTTGTTCTAAAGATTTTTTTCATAATAATAGACAATTGTAAGGCCTGAGAGATGGCTTAAAAGTTAATGCACTTGCTTGCTAAGCCTAAGAACCTATGTTCAACTCTCCAGATCCCACTTAAGGCAGATGCACAAAGGTGAGGCAAGCACAAGGTCACACATGCCCACTAGGTGGGGCAAGTGTCTGGGGTTCAATTGCAGTTGTTTGAGGCCTTGGCATGCCAATTCTTTATCTCTCTTCTCTCTCTCATTCACTATCTCTAAAAAATAAAAATAAATAAAACATAGACAACTCTATTCATGAATAGTGACCAAATTTCAAAGTAGCTTTGGATGAATTGATTTTGTGCTTTGATGGTACTTCTGTGCATCGGCATCTTCCCTACCCTCAGGGTTCACCTTGCCTCAGTGAAGAGGTAGAACTACTGTGGAAGTGGAACAGCCCAGGGCAATCATCCAAGGCTGATCCACAGTGATTAGTCTCTCCCTTACTTCCAGGTGTCTGACTTACCAAGTGGAGGGATGGCAGTGGGTTCCTACAAAGGTCTCTGGGCCTACACTCTCTATCACCACATTATCTGCAGAGGTTTGCAAACATGAGTCTTCTTCCCAGAACATGGAAGTGTTGAGTGCCCTTAGCCCTTTAAAAGTTGGCTGGCATGTGACTTGGTTTTCAATTGTCATTGAAATAGAAGTGGAGGTGAGATGTATGACCTCAGTTAGAAGCTTTAATAGATGGGGGCCCATCTCCACTTTCCTCTGGCCAATGTGATGATGCTAAAATGAAGCTTTTGTTACTGTGCACATTGAATGCCTTTGCCAAGACACATAGCATAACCAAGCCTTAACTCTTCCAGACACTAAGATTTTGGAATTATTAGCACAGCACCTCATAGATCATTTTCCTGACTGATATACTGTCTCTCTACCAGGGTCTAAACTGTGGAATTTGAAAATATTTCATGCACTACTGATAGAATCTCACTGAAATATGTGGTGGTGGTGGTGATTCAAATACAGTTTCATAAACCAAAAAGAGATCTTTGTTAGTCTGTGACTCTCACCAAGGAAACATGTTATGTGGCAACTTCTGAAAAGAGAGACATGGAGCTATAAATGTGTTCCAAAATCTTCTGATTCTGAGAACAAGAATTAGCAATTGTGTTCTAAGGATTTTCATTTAAGATTTGGGTTATAAATGAAAACAACTAATGAATTAGATGGAACTGTGCATTAGGGGTCAGGGATTGGATATCAATGATTTAGGATCAATGTCTGTAGAATATGTAAGAGAAGTTTCATGAGGAACTAATTTCCCCTTTGTGGTTTTGTTTTGTCAGATGTAACATTTATGCCTGAGACACATTATGAATTTATATATCTGACAGTGACAATGAATACATGACATTCAGCTTTAATCCCAGGAACAAAATTACATGACAAATTAAAATGATACAGTTCACTTACCACATCTGCTTGCTAATTAAGATCCATTACTTGTGAGGACACAAAACTTCTACTTTGAGCTGTACAAGTAGAGGAGAGATGGGTAAGCTAAGATGGAAAAGTGAAAAATTATTCCCAATTAAATAATTATCAGACTTTTTCTGAATCTCATTGTCTTGAAAATGTTCCATTGTTTAATGAGGGAATATGTACTTAGTTTCTGGAAAATGCCATCCTGAATGAATAACAGGCATAATTTCACCAGTATTCTTGTCACTTCAAAATATAGTGTCTTGTATGTTTGGTTCATCCAGTCCAAAATAGAGAAATTGTTCTGGTTGGAATGTAAAACATCCATGTACTGGACCTTAATCCCCTGTGCATAGAACTGAAAGATGGGACCTTCAGGAGGAGTTTGGGTCATGAGAGCTTGGTCTTTATAAATGAGTTAGTATTGTTTTGAAGAAGTTGATCAAATAATCTAGAGAAATAATCTGGAGAAAGCATCTAATATGAAGATAAATTCAACTCCACCCTACAGCCTTTATAGCCCAACAAAATCTATTATATCTATTATCTATTATACCTATACATCTATTATATCACAATATAAATGCTTTCCTCTATGCTATATAGCAACAAGAAGGTCCTAGAGAAATACAGGGCCCTGAATCTTGAACCATTTGACAGAAAGATATCTCTGCTCTTAATGAAGCCTCAGGTACTGTGTCATAGCAGAAGAAAAGAGATAAAAACAGCAAAAACGTCGGTACTCAAACTTTATTATTTTGAGAGCAATGAATATACCTTACCCTTGCTTCTCTTTTTTTTTTTCTGTGAACAATATTAAAATATGGTCACCTTCCAGAAACAAACAAAATCTCTCACTTTTATTTTGTTATGGTTTTTTTTCAAGGTAGGTTCTCACTCTAGCCCAGGCTGATCTGGAATTTACTATGTAGTCTCAGGGTAGCCTGAAACTCATGGCGATCCTCCTACCTTTGCCTCCCAAGTACTGGGATTAAAGATGTGTGCCACCACACCCAGTGCCTGCCACTTTTCTCAAAACTAAAGTCATATCTTTCTTTGCAACACATCCCACTATCTTTACTGGTTTCATAGGCATGCATGATAACAGTAAAGAGAAAATCTTCTGGATATTATCAGGGATACTTTTGGGATTCAGCAGAGCATAAAGAGTAGTGAGATGGCAATCACTGAGCCCATGATATGGGAGGCAGCAGTGTGCAATACAGCAAGGTCAATGCACCAACAAGGGGATGTCAGCAGGAAATGAAGGGGGGCTGAAATGTCAGTGATGCTGCTCAGCTTTGAGAAACTGGCTGTGGAGATCCACTGTGATCATGGTGATCTCACACTACTCACATTTTGGTTGCTCAAAGCATCTTGTAAACTCAAAAGAGAGCATGGCAGAACATTCCATGGTTTGCATAAAAGATTTTCCCATAGATGGCAAACATCAACTACTGTGTTGTTTTGCATACGGACTTCTTTGCTCCACAGCTAGAGAGTATAAACAATGTTTTGGATGTTCATGAACTGGTTCAGTAAAGCTATTTTTTGATAAAAATTAAAGAAGCTTGTTTTCCTGCCCTTTGTTTTTACTTCAGAAGATGTGCATTTGGTGCTAGAGGAATAGGTGGCTCTTTTTCTCTTGGGGTTTAGCACAGATGGCTCATTATGTCTGAGTAAGCTCAGAATACCAGCCTGACAACAACCCCTTTTTTCACTCCTGCTGAGACAACTTCTCAAACCAGACAGCACCCATTAGTGGTAGTCACAAGTGTCCACTGTCTTTTGACCCATACATTTGGGGAGGCATGAGAAGCATGGAGATTCTGTACCCAGGAAGGTTGACAATGAGTATGGAGATGAAGGTGTGTGACAGACAGTGAGGGCACAGAAGTGTGTTTACTCCTGATTGTCTGCTCCTAAGCTCACCACCACTGAACCTCATGTTCCACGTGTAGCACCTGACACCTGCGACAGCTCAGGATGGGCACCAACAAGTAAACCAATGCAGGTGGTACTAAAATGGATGTATGCTGATGCTCTTTCACACTGGAGTGTAAAGAGCACTGTGATGCCTTCAGTGCAATGGGATGTTTCAGGGGAACTCTGGTCACTATGTTGGGCTATAAAGGCTGAGTAGAATTTGGACAGAGGCAGAGGGAAGGCATTTGGCTGTAGGCATGTAATTGTGAAGTGTGCACATACAGAAGTGGTGACCAGCTCCTCAGCAATAGGATGCATGAGTTTTCAGAACAGATCTGTCCAGATTCTCAAGGGCACCTGGTATAGCACATGCATTGATTCATGCCACCTCCTTCCTTGCAGATCAGTGGAACAGGATTTAGTGAAAGACCCAGACGATGGAGCTAAAATGGGCCTGTGGTATGTAGAGATCTTCTTCATATTGATTTCCCATCTCTTATCCACAGCACCCATTGTATTGAAGACTCCTTGATTTTATTGTTTGCATCTTACTAAATGCTTTACACAGACAGCAGTTTCCTTTCTTTTCATCCAGCATATGACTTTATGCTTTTCTATTCTGAATGCTCTGTGATTTGCAGTCATTGATAAAATGGAGTAAACATTGTCAGCAACAAGGGAGAGAAGATCAAGTGCTTCTAAATATTCTAATAAAATACTTGAGTTTAAATGCCAAGGGAGCTATATAATACCACTGACATTCTATGAAAAATTGTCATTCTTATAGTAAGGCTTTCTTCTATCACTTTAGCAGAATAAATACTGGGAATAAATTAGAAAGGTCAGCCACTATTTCTTCATATCCCTTCTTTATCAAAACAAACAAACAAAAAAAAACACATAATACCACAGACCTAAGCTAAGAGTTTTAATAAAAAGTTCCCATGGATTGTTGAATGAAGGTTTTAAAGATGAGAGTTTAGGTGAAGATTACAATCTTAACATAATTTAGCTTTAAATATCCTAGATTCTGTCCATAGATCATGAATTTATCAAAAGGGTAGATTTACATATTGAATTAAATGTGGAGTTAATACTTTTTATTCTGTCCTTTTAGTCTAAGTGTCTGATTTTCTTAACATGAAGTTCACTTTTTACAAATAATTATATGAAGCTTCTGGAAGGCTGCTGGGGTGCACTTGATACAATATCACAAAATTCTGAGGGATAATTCATATCTACACAGAAAGAGACAGAAAGACATAGAGATAGACACAGAGATGAGAAAGAATATGTCTATAAAATATCTATAGGCGACATAAGGAACAGGTAGGGGCACCATTATATACTATGTGAGCACATGTGCCCTTCATACTGTAAGTATTCTTGCTTAACCCCTTCTTATGCCCATCTAGTCCTTTGTCTTATGTGTAGCAATGAAGAAAATTGAAATCATGACATTCTTAGGAAAATGGGTGTAACTGCAAATCATTAGATAAGAGAAATAAACCACTCTTAGACACAAGCTGCATGTTTTCTCTAACATGTAGAACCTACATGTAAAAGTGCATGTGTATGTGTGATGGAACTATGGAGGGAACTGTGACAGGAAGGGGTTATCTTATAGTAGGTGTAAATAGAGATAATAATGAAGTACATGTGATACAGTTTAAGGGTGAATAACTGGGAGAAGTTAAGGAATAAGCTGGTGGGGGAATGGGCCATGGGAGGTCAGGTGACAGGGGAACTAATGAGAACAAAGTATAATGACATACATATATGAAGGTGTCATGATTAAGCCCATTACTTTGTATGCTAATCTAAAATTATTTAATAACAAAATAAAATAATATAAAATAATTATTTAAACAGTCTTCAAATATTTTCAACTCACTGTTGCTTTATAGACATAAAAAATTGAAGAATCCAGAAATTTTGCTGATGTGGACTTAGAATACTATGACAATCTATATGTCTTCTTTCCTTTTGGGTGCTTCTCTAAAAGAAAAAAAAAACAAGGTCCTTGCCTAAATGAATGCTGCTATGATTCACTTTTCTTACTTTTTCTTCTTGTCATTTCCTAGTGTTAGGTTTCATAGTCTTTTATCCATTTCAGGTTGGTGTTGTATGCATAGTATAAGGATTTAATTAAATTCTTTTTCAGGTTACAATCTAATTTAAGAATGCCAATTACTGAAGAAACTGTCAGTTTTCTATTGTGTATTTATGGCTCCTTTTCTGAAAATTAGTTCTCCCATTAAGCATGTGGATTTATTTGTGCATTTTATATGTTGTTCTATATGCGTGTGTGCATGTGTTTGTGATTTTATTATAACACCATGATATTTAGCTTGTTATGATGTTTTACTCTGCTTAGAAGTCAAGTAGTATAATGTATACAGTTACTGTGTCCCCACCCAAACATTACTATAGCTATTCAAGGTCCTTTGTAGTTCCAAGTGAATTATAGCATTTTTTCCCCTTTTTGCACACTTTACTTCATTATGGGGCCTGAACCTAGTTGATCCAAGGAACTTGCACAGGCTGGCAAGGGCTCCACACTGAGTTATATCTCTAACACTCTTTCTATTTTTTTTAATATTTTTATTTTTATTTATGTATTTGAGAGAGAGAAAGAGGGAGAGAGAGAAAATAAGCACACCAGGACTCCCAGTCACTGCAAATGAACTCTAGATGCTTGCGCCACATTGTGCATCTGGCTTACATGGGTACTGGGGAATTGAGCCAAGGTCCTTTGGCTTTGCAGGTAAGTGCCTTAACCGCTAAGCCATCTCTCCAGTCCTCTTTTTATTTTTTATTTTGAGACAAGGACTCACTAAGTTGTCCAGGCTAGCCTAGATGTCACTTGGTACTCCAGGCAGTTCTTGCACTTAACGTCCTCTTGCCTTAGCCTCATGGAGAGGTAAGATTATAATTCTGTGTTTGCAGGCCCAGCATACAACTACTTTTGTTCAATGTCTGCAAAGAGTGGAATTTTGATCAAGACTAGGCTAAATCTGTGAATCACTTTGGGTAATATGGAAATTTTAACAGTATTAATTCTTCCAAGCCATGAACATGGACTACCTTTCCATTTATTTGTGTCTCTTCAGTTTTCTTCATAAATGCTATACAGTTTTCACTGTAGAGATGTTTTAGTTCCAAGTCTACTACATTTCTTACAAGGTAACTTGTTTCCATGAACAGCATTTTGAAATTTCTTTTTTGGATGGTTTTCTGTTTATGTAGACATAGTATTGGTTCTTGACTATTGATTTCTGGCATGTAACTTTATTGAATGTGTCTAACACATTCTTGGTTGTGTCTTTAAGAGTCTATATGTAACATCATGCTACATGGACACAGGAACAATTTCAATTACTTCTTTCAACTTGAATGACTTTACTTACTTCTGTTGCAAAATTCTCAGACCTAAATGAGCTATCATCTTATACTAGTTTGAATCGTCATTATCAAAAAGACAAAAGAGCCAGAAAAATGGTTCAGTGGCTAAAGGCACTTGTCTGCAAGCCTGCTAGCCTGATTTTCATTCTCCAATACCCACATAAAGCTGGACACAAAATGATATATGCATCTGTAATCTCTATATACCTGTGGGAAGAGAATATGGGAAGAGAAACCAGGAGACTCCAAAGGCTGGCAGGTCAGCTAGACTGGTGCACATGATATGGCACCAGATTCACATGAGCAGAACTTCTATGGATCAAGGAGGCTCTTGAAGGCCAGTTTCAGTTTCTCACCTCTATCTAACACTGCATTTAAAGTAAAGACATGAAGCCATGGAAACTTAAGAAAATTCATAATCTGAGGCCATTCTAGGCTCCATTCATGCAGGTGAGGTCCTTTGTTCCCAATAGCAAGATAATAAAGGACTTTTAACCAAATGGGCAGATCTTAATGTTACTGAGTGTCACTGTGATTATGCTGGGGAGATGGAATATTTATCTGGTATATTGTAACATACTGAATATTCCTTTGTATGTTGCCAAGATCTTGCAAGAAAAACAGCTCAAGATGTAATGAGCAAGACATTTTCAAGTATTCTGGAGAAGACAATCATAACAGTTTGAGGAGAAATCTCAGTGACAATAAAGAAGAAAATTACTTTTTGTTCCTATTAAATATAGTAAGTATGAATCCTACACTGTATGTGGCCATTCAGGGACCCATGTACTTGGAAACTTGGTCATGAGTAAGATCTGACTTTTATGGTACCCTCACCCTGATCACTTCCTAGCTACTAAGAGGAGACAGAGTGGAGTGTCTAGCTAGTACTTTTTATTTTTTAAATAAAATTTTATTT
>JAEOAD010000484.1:0-25121 GCA_036365145.1 Orientallactaga sibirica
AAGATGTATGTTTTTCTAAAACAAACTGCTTTAGAAATGAAGTGAAACTAATAAGTTGTACATCTTGTTAAGATTACACTAACTAGAAAAAGTTTGAACTTGCTGCCCTAAACCTGCTTCGTAGGAAAGCAACTGATTCCTAGGACCGAACTAGCTTATTTCACACAGTACAATGTAAGGCAATGAAGATGTTTGTTTCTAAAAAACTACTTTAGAAATGAAGCGTGACTAGTAAGTTGTACGTCTTGTTAGACTACTAACTAGAAAAGTTTGAACTTGCTGCACTAAACCTTCTTTTGTAGGAAGCAACTGATTCCTACAATCGAATTAGATTATTTAGCACAGTACACTTTTCGGCAATGAAAGATGTTTGTTTTGAAACAAACTACCTTAGATATGAAGCGAATCTAGTAAGTTGTACATCTTGTTAGATTACATTAACTAGAAAAGTTTGAACTTGATGCACTAAACCTTCTTCGTAGGAAAGCAAATGATTCCTAGAACCGAACTAGCTTATTTCACACAGAACAGTGTTTGGCAATGAAGATGTTTGTTTTCTAAAGAAACTAGTTTACCAATGAAGCGAAACTAGTAAGTTGAACATCTTGTTAGACTACGCTAACTAGAAAAGTTTGAACTTGCTGCACTAAACCTTCTTCGTAGGAAAGCGACTGATTCCTAGAACTGAACGAACTTATTTCACACAGTACAGTTTTCGGCAATGAAGACGTATGTTTTCTAAACAAACTGCTTTAGAAATGAAGTGAAACTACTAAGTTGTACATCTTATTAGATTACACTAACTAGAAAAGTTTGAACTTGCTGCACTAAACCTTCTTCGTAGGAAAGCAACTGATTCCTAGAACTGAACTACCTTATTTCATACAGTACAGTGTTCGGGAATGAAGATGTTTGTTTTCTAAAGAAACTACTTTAGAAATGAAGCGTAAGTAGTACGTTGTATATCTTGTTAGACTACACTAACTAGAAAAGTTTGAACGTGCTGCACTAAACCTTCTTTGGAGGAAAGCAACTGATTCCTAGAACGGAATTAGATTATTTCCAACAGTACACTTTTCGGCAATGAAGATGTTTGTTTTTGAAACAAACTACCTTAGATATGAAGCGAATCTAGTAAGTTGTACATCTTGTTAGATTACATTAATGAGAAAAGTTTTAACTTGCTACACTAAACCTTCTTCGTAGGAAAGCCATTGATTCCTAGAACCGAATTAGCTTATTTCACACAGAACAGTGTTCGGCAATGAAGATTTTGTTTTCTAAAGAAACTACTTTACAAATGAAGCGAAACTAGTAAGTTGAACATCTTGTTAGAATACACAAACAAGGAAGGTTTGAAGTTGCTGCACTAAACCTTCTTCGTAAGGAAAGCAACTGATTCCTAGAACCGAACTAACTTATTTCAAACAGTATAGTTTTTAAAGCCTTGAAGATGTTTCTTTTGAAACAAACTACTTTAGATATAAAGCGAATGTAGTAAGTTGTACATCTTGTTAGGTTACACTTACTAGAAAAGTTTGAACTTGCTGCACTAAACCTTCTTTGTAGGAAAGCGACTGATTCCTAGAACTGAACTAACTTATTTCACACAGTACAGTTTTCGGCAATGAAGATGTATGTTTTCTAAACAAACTGCTTTAGAAATGAAGTGAAACTACTAAATTGTACAACTTGTTAGATTACACTAACTAGAAAAGTTTGAACTTCCTGCACTAAACCTTCGTCGCAGGAAAGCAACTGATTCCTAGAACCGAACTAGCTTATTTCACACTGTACAGTGTTCGGCAATGAAGATGTTTCTTTTCTAAAGAAACTACTTTAGATATGAAGCGTAACTAGTAAGTTGTACTTCTTGTTAGACTACACTAACTATAAAAGTTTGAACTTGCTGCACTAAACGTTCTTTGTAGGAAAGCAACTGATTCCTACCATCGAATTAGATTATTTCACACAGTACACTTTTCGGCAATGAAGATGTTTGTTTTTGAAACAAACTACCTTAGATATGAAGGGAATCTAGTAAGTTGTACATCTTGTTAGATTACATTAACAAGAAAAGTTTGAACTTGCTGCACTAAACAGTCTTCGTAGGAAAGCAATTGATTCCTAGAACCGAATTAGCTTATTTCACACAGAACAGTGTTCGGCAATGAAGATGTTTGTTTTCTAAAGAAACTACTTTACAAATGAAGCGAAACTAGTAAGTTGAACATCTTGTTAGACTACACAAACAAGGAAGGTTTGCAGTTGCTGCACTAAACCTTCTTCGTAGGAAAGCAACTGATTCCTAGAACGGAACTAACTTATTTCACACAGTATAGTTTTTAAACCTTGAAGATGTTTCTTTTTGAAACAAACTACTTTAGATGTGAAGCGAATGTAGCAAGTTGTACATCTTGTTAGGTTACACTAACTAGAAAAGTTTGAACTTGCTGCACTAAACCTTCTTCATAGGAAAGCGACTGATTCCTAGAACTGAACTAACTTATTTCACACAGAACAGTTTTCGGCAATGAAGATGTATTTTTTCTAAACAAACTGCTTTAGAAATGAAGTGAAACTACTAAGTTGTACATCTTGTTAGATTACACTAACTAGAAAAGTTTGAAATTGCTGCCCTAAACCTTCTTCGTAGGAAAGCAACTGATTCCTAGAACCTAACTAGCTTATTTCACACAGTACAGTGTTCGGCAATGAAGATGTTTGTTTTCTAAAGAAACTACTTTAGAAATGAAGCGTAACTAGTAAGTTGTACATCTTGTTAGACTACACTAACTAGAAAAGTTTGAACTTGCTGCACAAAACCTTCTTTGTAGGAAAGCAACTGATTCCTACAATCGAATTAGATTATTTCGCACAGTACACTTCTCGGCAATGAAGATGTTTGTTTTTGAAACAAACTACCTTAGATATGAAGCGAATCTAGTAAGTTGTACATCTTGTTAGATTACATTAAATAGAAAAGTTTGAACTTGCTGCACTAAACCTTCTTCGTAGGAAAGCGACTGATTCCTAGAACTGAACTAACTTATTTCACACAGAACAGTTTTCAGCAATGAAGATGTATGTTTTCTAAACAAACTGCTTTAGAAATGAAGTGAAACTAATAAGTTGTACATCTTGTTAGATTACACTAACTAGAAAAGTTTGAACTTGCTGCCCTAAACCTGCTTCGTAGGAAAGCAACTGATTCCTAGGACCGAACTAGCTTATTTCACACAGTACAATGTAAGGCAATGAAGATGTTTGTTTTCTAAAGAAACTACTTTAGAAATGAAGCGTGACTAGTAAGTTGTACGTCTTGTTAGACTACACTAACTAGAAAAGTTTGAACTTGCTGCACTAAACCTTCTTTGTAGGAAAGCAACTGATTCCTACAATCGAATTAGATTATTTCGCACAGTACACTTTTCGGCAATGAAGATGTTTGTTTTTGAAACAAACTACCTTAGATATGAAGCGAATCTAGTAAGTTGTACATCTTGTTAGATTACATTAACTAGAAAAGTTTGAACTTGATGCACTAAACCTTCTTCGTAGGAAAGCAAATGATTCCTAGAACCGAACTAGCTTATTTCACACAGAACAGTGTTTGGCAATGAAGATGTTTGTTTTCTAAAGAAACTAGTTTACCAATGAAGCGAAACTAGTAAGTTGAACATCTTGTTAGACTACGCTAACTAGAAAAGTTTGAACTTGCTGCACTAAACCTTCTTCATTAGGCGACTGATTCCTAGAACTGAACTAACTTATTTCACACAGTACAGTTTTCGCAATGAAGACGTATGTTTTTCTAAACAAACTGCTTTAGAAATGAAGTGAAACTACTAAGTTGTACATCTTATTAGATTACACTAACTAGAAAAAGTTTGAACTTGCTGCACTAAACCTTCTTCAGTAGGAAAGCAACTGATTCCTAGAACTGAACTACCTTATTTCATACAGTACAGTGTTCGGGAATGAAGATGTTTGTTTTCTAAAGAAACTACTTTAGAAATGAAGCGTAAGTAGTACGTTGTATATCTTGTTAGACTACACTAACTAGAAAAGTTTGAACGTGCTGCACTAAACCTTCTTTGGAGGAAAGCAACTGATTCCTAGAACGGAATTAGATTATTTCCAACAGTACACTTTTCGGCAATGAAGATGTTTGTTTTTGAAACAAACTACCTTAGATATGAAGCGAATCTAGTAAGTTGTACATCTTGTTAGATTACATTAATGAGAAAAGTTTTAACTTGCTACACTAAACCTTCTTCGTAGGAAAGCCATTGATTCCTAGAACCGAATTAGCTTATTTCACACAGAACAGTGTTCGGCAATGAAGATTTTTGTTTTCTAAAGAAACTACTTTACAAATGTAGCGAAACTAGTAAGTTGAACAACTTGTTAGAATACACAAACAAGGAAGGTTTGAAGTTGCTGCACTAAACCTTCTTCGTAGGAAAGCAACTGATTCCTAGAACCGAACTAACTTATTTCAAACAGTATAGTTTTCGGCAACGAAGATGTTTCTTTTTGAAACAAACTACTTTAGATATAAAGCGAATGTAGTAAGTTGTACATCTTGTTAGGTTACACTTACTAGAAAAGTTTGAACTTGCTGCACTAAACCTTCTTTGTAGGAAAGCGACTGATTCCTAGAACTGAACTAACTTATTTCACACAGTACAGTTTTCGGCAATGAAGATGTATGTTTTCTAAACAAACTGCTTTAGAAATGAAGTGAAACTACTAAATTGTACAACTTGTTAGATTACACTAACTAGAAAAGTTTGAACTTCCTGCACTAAACCTTCGTCGCAGGAAAGCAACTGATTCCTAGAACCGAACTAGCTTATTTCACACTGTACAGTGTTCGGCAATGAAGATGTTTCTTTTCTAAAGAAACTACTTTAGATATGAAGCGTAACTAGTAAGTTGTACTTCTTGTTAGACTACACTAACTATAAAAGTTTGAACTTGCTGCACTAAACGTTCTTTGTAGGAAAGCAACTGATTCCTACCATCGAATTAGATTATTTCACACAGTACACTTTTCGGCAATGAAGATGTTTGTTTTTGAAACAAACTACCTTAGATATGAAGCGAATCTAGTAAGTTGTACATCTTGTTAGATTACATTAACTAGAAAAGTTTGAACTTGCTGGACTAAACCTTCTTCGTAAGAAAGCAACTGATTCCTAGAACCGAACTAGCTTATTTCACACAGTACAGTGTTCGGCAATGAAGATGTTTGTTTTCTAAAGAAACTACTTTAGAAACGAAGCGAAACTAGTAAGTTGTACAACTTGTTAGTCTACACAAACAAGGAAGGTTTGAAGTTGCTGCACTAAACCTTCTTCGTAGGGAAGCAACTGATTCCTAGAATAGAACTAGCTTATTTCACACAGCACAGTATTCGCAAATGAAGATGTATGTTTGCTAAACCAACTGCTTTAGAAAAGATGCGAAACTAATATTTTATACATCTTCTTAGATTACACTAACTAGAAATGTTTGAAGTTGCTGCACTAAACCTTCTTCGTAGGAAAGGAACTGATTCCTAGAACAGAACTAGCTTGTTTCACACAGAACAATGTTCGGCACTGAAGAATTTTGTTTTTGAAAAAAACTACTTTAGATATGAAAAGAAACAGGTAAGTTGTACATCTTGTTAGATTACACTAAATAGAAAAGTTTGAACTTGCTACACTAAACCTTCTTCGTAGGAAAGGAACTGGTTCCTAGATACGAACTAGCTTACTTCACACAGTACAGTGTTCGGCAATGAAGATGTATGTTTTCTAAACAAACTGCTTTAGAAATAAAGTGAAACTACTAAGTTGTACATCTTGTTAGATTACACTAACTAGAGTAGTTTGAACTTGCCGCACTAAACCTTCTTCATAGGAAAGGAACTGATTCCTAGAACCGAACTAGCTTATTTCACCCATTACAGTGTTCGACAATGAAGATGTTTGTTTTCTAAAGAAACTACTTTAGAAATGAAGTGAAATTATTAAGTTGTACATCTTGTTAGATTACACTAACTAGAAAAGTTTGAACTTGCTGCACTAAACATTCTTCGTAGGAAAGTAACTGATTCCTGGAAGCGAACTAGCTTATTTCACAGAGTACAGTGTTCGGCAATGAAGATGTTTGTTTTCTAAAGAAACTACTTTAGAAATGAAGCATAACTAGTAAATTGTACATCTTGTTAGACTACATTAACTAGAAATGTTTGAACTTGCCGCACTAAACCTTCTTTGTAGGAAAGCAACTGATTGCTACAACCGAATTAGATTATTTCACACAGTACACTTTTCGGTAATGAAGATGTTTGTTTTTGAAACAAACTACCTTAGATATGAAGCGAATCTAGTAAGTTGTATATCTTGTTAGATTACATTAACTAGAAAAGTTTGAATTTGCTGCACTAAACGTTCTTCGTAGGAAAGCGACGGATTCCTAGAACTGAACTAACTTATTTCACACAGAACCGTTTTTGGCAATGAAGATGTATGTTTTCTAAACAAACTGCTTTAGAAATGAAGTGAAACTACTAAGTTGTACATCTTGTTAGATTCCACTAACTAGAAAAGTTTGAACTTGCTGCACTAAACCTTCGTAAGAAAGCAACTGATTCCTAGAACCGAACTAGCTTAATTCACACGGTATAGTTTTCGGCAACGAAGATGTTTCTTTTTGAAACAAACTACTTTAGATATGAAGCGAATCTAGTAAGTTGTACATCTTGTTAGGTTACACTAACTAGAAAAGTTTGAACTTGCTACACTAAACCTTCTTCGTAGGAAAGGAACTGATTCCTAGATATGACTTAGCTTATTTCACACAGTACAGTGTTCGTTAATGAAGATGTATGTTTTCTAAACAAACTGCTTTAGAAATGAACTGAAACTACTAAGTTGTACATCTTGTTAGATTACACTAACTAGAGTAGTTTCAACTTGCCGCACTAAACACTCTTCATAGGATAGGAACTGATTTCTAGAACCGAACTAGCTTATTTCACCCATTACAGTGTTCGGCAATGAAGATGTTTGTTTTCTAAAGAAATTACTTTAAAAATGAAGTGAAATTACTAAGTTGTATATCTTGTTAGACTACACTAACTAGAAATGTTTGAACTTGCTGCACTAAACCTTCTTCGTAGGAAAGTAACTGATTCCTAGAAGCAAACTAGCTTATTTCACACAGTACAGTGTTCGGCAATGAAGATGTTTGTTTTCTAAAGAAACTACTTTAGAAATGAAGCGTAACTAGTAAGTTGTACATCTGGTTAGACTACACTAACTAGAAAAGTTTGAACTTGCTGCACTAAACCTTCTTTGTAGGAAAGGAACTGATTCCTAGAACCAAATTAGATTATTTCACACAGTACACTTTTCGGCAATGAAGATGTTTGTGATTGAAACAAACTACCTTAGATATGAAGCGAATCTAGTAAGTTGTACATCTTGTTAGATTACATTAACTAGAAACGTTTGAAATTGCTGCACTAAACCTTCTTCGTAGGAAAGCAATTGATTCCTAGAACCGAATTAGCTTATTTCACACAGCACAGTGTTCACCAATGAAGATGTATGTTTTCTAAACCAACTGCTTTAGAAAAGATGCGAAACTACTAATTTATACATCTTCTTAGATGACACTAAATAGAAACGTTTGAAGTTGCTGGACTAAACCTTCTTCGTAGGAAAGGAACTGATTCCTAGAACCGAAGTAGCTTATTTCACACAGTACAGTGTTCTGCAATGAAGATGTTTGTTTTTGAAAAAAACTACTTTAGATATGAAGAGAAACAGGTAATTTGTACATCTTGTTAGATTCCACTAACTAGAAATGTTTGAACTTGCTACACTAAACCTTCTTTGTAGGAAAGGAACTGATTCCTAGAAACGAACTAGCTTATTTCACACGGTATAGTTTTCTGCAACAAAGATGTTTCTTTTTGAAACAAACTACTTTAGATATGAAGCGAATCTTGTAAGTTGTACATCTTGTTAGGTTACACTAAGTAGAAAAGTTTGAACTTGCTGCACTAAACTTTCTTCGTAGGAAAGCGACTGATTCCTAGAACTGAACTAACTTATTTCACACAGTACAGTTTTCGGCAATGAAGATGTATGTTTTCTAAACAAACTGCTTTAGAAATGAAGTGAAACTACTAAGTTGTACATCTTGTTAGATTACACTAACTAGAAAAGTTTGAACTTGCTGCACTCAACCTTCTTCGTAGGAAAGCAACTGATTCCTAGAACTGAACTACCTTATTTCACAAAGTACAGTGTTCGGCAATGAAAATGTTTGTTTTCTCAAGAAACTACTTTAGAAATGAATCGTGAGTAGTAAGTTGTACATCTTGTTAGACTACACTAACTAGAAAAGGTTGAACTTGCTGCACTAAACCTTCTTTGTAGGAAAGCAACTGATACCTACAACCCAGTTAGATTATTTCACACAGTACACTTTTCGGCAATGAAGATGTTTGTTTTTGAAACAAACTACCTTAGATATGAAGCGAATCTAGTAAGTTGTACATCTTGTTAGATTACATTAACTAGAAAAGTTTGAACTTGCTGCACTAAACCTTCTTCGTAGGAATGCAATTGATTCCTAGAACCGAATTAGCTTATTTCACACAGAACAGTGTTCGGCAATGAAGATGTTTGTTTTCTAAACAAACTGCTTTAGAAATGAAGTGAAACTACTAAGTTGTACATCTTGTTAGATTACACTAATTAGAAAAGTTTGAACTTGCTGCACTAAACCTTCTTCGTACGAAACAAATGATTCTTAGAACAGAACTAGCTTATTTCACACAGCACAGTGTGCGCTAATGAAGATGTATGTTTTCTAAACCAACTGCTTTAGAAAAGATGCGAAACTACTAATTTATACATCTTCATAGATTACACTTACTAGAAATGTTTGAAGTTTCTGCACTAAACCTCTTCGTAGGAAAGGAACTGATTCCTAGAACCGAACTAGCTTATTTCACACAGTACAGTGTTCGGAAATGAAGATGTTTGTTTTTGAAAAAAACTACTTTAGATATGAAGAGAAATAGGTAAGTTGTACATCTTGTTAGATTACACTAACTAGAAAAGTTTGAACTTGCTACACTAAACCTTCTTCGTAAGAAAGGAACTGATTCCTAGATACGAACTCGCTTATTTCACACAGTACACTGTTCGGCAATGAAGATGTATGTTTTCTAAACAAACTGATTTAGAAATGAAGTGAAACTACTAAGTTGTACATCTTGTTAGATTACACTAACTAGAGTACTTTGAACTTGCCGCAATAAACCTTCTTCACAGGAAAGGAACTGATTCCTAGAACCGAACTAGCTTATTTCACCCATTACAGTGTTTGGCAATGAAGATGTTTGTTTTCTAAAGAAACTACTTTAGAAATGAAGTGAAATTACTAAATTGTACATCTTGTTAGATTACACTAACTAGAAAAGTTTGAACTTGCTACACTAAACCTTCTTCGTAGGAAAGCAATTGATTCCTAGAACCGAACTAGCTTATTTCACACAGAACAGTGTTCGGCAATGAAGATGTTTGTTTTCTAAAGAAACTACTTTAGAAATGAAGCGTAACTAGGAAGTTGTACTTCTTGTTAGACTACACTAACTAGAAAAGGTTGAACTTGCTGCACTAAACCTTCTTTGTAGGAAAGCAACTGATTCCTACAACCGAATTAGATAATTTCACACAGTACACTTTTCGGCAATGAAGATGTTTGTTTTTGAAACAAACTACCTTAGATATGAAGCGAATCTAGTAAGTTGTACATCTTGTTAGATTACATTAACTAGAAAAGTTTGAACTTGCTGCACTAAACCTTCTTCGTAGGAAAGCAATTGATTCCTAGAACCGAATTAGCTTATTTCACACAGAACAGTGTTCGGCAATGAAGATGTTTGTTTTCTAAAGAAACTACTTTACAAATGAAGCAATACTAGTAAGTAGAACATCTTCTTAGACTACACAAACAGGGAAGGTTTGAAGTTGCTGCACTAAACCTTCTTCGTAGGAAAGCAACTGATTCCTAGAACCGAACTAACTTATTTCACACAGTGTAGTTTTCGGCAACAAAGATGTTTCTTTTTGAAACAAACTACTTTAGATAGGAAGCGAATCTAGTAAGTTGTACATCTTGTTAAGTTACACTAACTAGAAAAGTTTGAACTTGCTGCACTAAACCTTGTTCGTAGGAACGCGACTGATTCCTAGAACTGAACTAACTTATTTCACACAGTACAGTTTTCGGCAATGAAGATGCATGTTTTCTAAACAAACTGCTTTAGAAATGAAGTGAAACTACTAAGTTGTACATCTTTTTACATTACACTAATTAGAAAAGTTTGAACTTGCTGCACTAAACCTTCTTCGTAGGAAAGCAACTGATTCCTGGAACCGAACTAGCTTATTTCACACAGTACAGTGTTCGGCAATGAAGATGTTTGTTTTCTAAAGAAACTCCTTCAGAAATGAAGCGAAACTAGTAAGTTGTACATCTTGTTAGACTACACAAACAAGGAAAGTTTGAAGTTGCTCCACTAAACCTTCTTTGTAGGAAAGCAACTGATTCCTACAACCGAATTAGATTATTTCACACAGAACAGTGTTTGGCAATGAAGATGTTTGTTTTTGAAACAAACTACCTTAGATATGAAGCGAATCTAGTAAGTTGTACCTCTTGTTAGATTACATTAACTAAAAAGTTTGAACTTGCTGCACTAAACCTTCTTCTTAGGAAAGCAATTGATTCCTAGAACCGAATTAGCTTATTTCACTGAACAGTGTTCGGCAATGAAGATGTTTGTTTTATAAAGAAACTACGTTAGAAATGAAGCGTAAGTAGTAAGTTGTACATCTTGTTTGACTACACAAACAAGGAAGGTTTGAAGTTGCTGCACTAAGCCTTTTTGGAGTAAAGCAACTGATTCCTACAACCGAATTAGATTATTTCACACAGTACACTTTTCGGCAATGAAGATGTTTGTTTTTGAAACAAACTACCTTAGATATGAAGCGAATCTAGTAAGTTGTACATCTTGTTAGATTACACTAACTAGAAAAGTTTGAACTTGCTGCACTAAACCTTCTTCGTAGGAAAGCAATTGATTCCTAGAACCGAATTAGCTTATTTCACACAGAACAGTGTTCGGCCATGAAGATGTTTGTTTTCTAAAGAAACTACATTAGAAATGAAGCGAAACTAGTAAGTTGTATATCTTGTTAGACTACACAAACAAGGAAGGTTTGAAGTTGCTGCACTAAACCTTCTTTGTAGGGAAGCAGCTGATTCCTAGAACAGAACTAGCTTATTTCACACAGCACAGTGTTCGCCAATGAAGATATTTGTTTTCTAAAGAAACTACATTAGAAATGAAGCGTAACTAGTAAGTTATACTTCTTGTTAGACTACACTAACTAGAAAAGTTTGAACTTGCTGCACTAAACCTTCTTTGTAGGAAAGCAACTGATTCCTACAATCGAATTAGATTATTTCACACAGTACACTTTTCGGCAATGAAGATGTTCGTTTTTGAAACAAACTACCTTAGATATGAAGCGAATCTAGTAAGTTGTACATCTTGTTAGATTACATTAACTGGAAAAGTTTGAACTTGCTGCACTAAACCTTCTTCGTAAGAAAGTGACTGATTCCTAGAACTGAACTATGTTATTTCACACAGAACATTTTCGGCAATGAAGATGTATGTTTTCTAAGCAAACTGCTGTAGAAATGAAGTGAAACTAGTAAGTTGAACATCTTCTTAGACAGTAAAGTTTTGGTCAACGAAGATGTTTCTTTTTGAAACAAACTACTTTAGATATGAAGCGAATCTAGTAAGTTGTACATCTTGTTAGGTTACACTAATTAGAAAAGTTTGAACTTGCTGCACTAAACCTTCTTTGTAGGAAAGCGACTGATTCCTAGAACTGAACTAACTTATTTCACACAGTACAGTTTTCGTCAATGAAGATGTATGTTTTCTAAACAAACTGCTTTTGAAATGAAGTGAAACTACTAAGTTGTACATCTTGTTAAATTACACTAACTAGAAAAATTTGAACTTGCTGCACTAAACCTTCTTCGTTGGAAATCAACTGATTCCTAGAAGCAAACTAGCTTATTTCACACAGAACAGTGTTCGGCAATGAAGATGTTTGTTTTCTAAAGAAACTACTTTAGAAATGAAGCGAAACTAGTAAGTTGTACATCTTGTTAGACTACACAAACAAGGAAGGTTTGAAGTTGCTGCACTAAACCTTCTTTGTAGGAAAGCAACTGATTCCTACAACCGAATTAGATTATTTCACACAGAATAGTGTTCGGCAATGAAGATGTTTGTTTTTGAAACAAACTATCTTAGATATGAAGCGAATCTAGTAAGTTGTATATCTTGTTAGATTACATTAACTAGAAAAGTTTGAACTTGCTGCACTAAACCTTCTTCGTAGGAAAGCAATTGATTCCTAGAACCGAATTAGCTTATTTCATACAGAACAGTGTTCCGCAATGAAGATGTTTGTTTTCTAAAGAAACTTCTTTAGAAATGAAGCGAAACTAGTAAGTTGTACATCTTGTTAGACTACACAAACAAGGAACGTTTGAAGTTGCTGCACTAAACCTTCTTCGTAGGGAAGCAACTGATTCCTAGAACAGAACTAGCTTATTTCACAAAGCACAGTGTTCGCCAATGAAGATGTATGTTTTCTAAACCAAATGCTTTAGAAAAGATGCGAAACTACTAATTTATACATCTTCTTAGATTACACTAACTAGAAATGTTTGAAGTTGCTGCACTAAACCTTCTTCGTAGGAAAGGAACTGATTCCTAGAACCGAACTAGCTTATTTCACACAGTACAGTGTTCGGCAATGAAGATGTTTGTTTTTGAAAAAAACTACTTTAGATATGAAGAGAAACAGGTAATTTGTACATCTTGTTACATTACACCAGCTAGAAAAGATTGAACTTGCTACACTAAACCTTCTTCTTAGGAAAGGAACTGATTCCTAGATACGAACTAGCTTATTTCACACAGTACAGTGTTCGGCAATGAAGATGTATGTTTTCTAAACAAATTGCATTAGAAATGAAGTGAAACTACTCAGTTGTACATCTTGTTAGATTACACTAACTAGAGTAGTTTGAACTTGTCGCACTAAACCTTCTTCATAGGAAAGGAACTGATTCCTAGAACCGAACTAGCTTATTTCGCCCATTACACTGTTCGGCAATGAAGATGTTTGTTTTCTAAAGAAAATACTTTAGAAATGAAGCGAAACTAGTAAGTTGTACATCTTGTTAGACTACACTAACTAGAAAAGTTTGAACTTGCTGCACTAAAACTTCTTTGTAGGAAAGCAACTGATTCCTACAATCGAATTAGATTATTTCACACAGTACACTTTTCGGCAAGGAAGATGTTTGTTTTTGAGACAAACTACCTTAGATATGAAGCGAATCTAGTAAGTTGTACATCTTGTTAGATTACATTAACTAGAAAAGTTTGAACTTGCTGCACTAAACCTTCTTCTTAGGAAAGCAATTGATTCCGATAACCGAATTAGCTTATTTCACACACAACAGTGTTCGGCAATGAAGATGTTTGTTTTCTAAAGAAACTACTTTGGAAATGAAGCGAAACTAGTAAGTTGTACATTTTGTTAGATTACACTAACTAGAGTAGTTTGAACTTGCCGCACTAAACCTTCTTCATAGGAAAGGAACTGATTCCTAGAACCGAACTAGCTTATTTCACACAGTACAGTGTTCGGCAATGAAGATGTTTGTTTTCTAAAGAAACTACTTTAGAAATGAAGTGAAATTACTAAGTTGTACATCTTGTTAGATTAAACTAACTAGAAAAGTTTGAACTTGCTGCACTAAACCTTCTTCGTAAGAAAGCGACTGATTCCTAGAACTGAACTAACTTATTTCACACAGAACAGTTTTCGGCAATGAAGATGTACGTTTTGTAAACAAACTGCTTTAGAAATGAAGTGAAACTACTAAGTTGTACATCTTGTTAGATTACACTAACTAGAAAAGTTTGAACTTGCTGCACTAAACCTTCTTTGTAAGAAAGCAACTGATTCCTAGAACTGAACTAACTTATTTCACACAGTACAGTTTTCGGCAATGAAGATGTATGTTTTCTAAACCAACTGCTTTAGAAATGAAGTGAAACTACTAAGTTGTACATCTTGTTCGATTACAATAACTAGAGTAGTTTAAACTTGCCGCACTAAACATTATTCATAGGAAAGGAACTGATTCCTAGAACCGAACTAGCTTATTTCACCCATTACAGTGTTCGGCAATGAAGATGTTTGTTTTCTAAAGAAACTACTTTAGAAATGAAGTGACATTTCTAAGTTGTACATCTTGTTAGATTACACTAACTAGAAAAGTTTGAACTTCCTGCACTAAAACATCTTCGTAGGAAAGTAACTGATTCCTAGAAGCGAACTAGCTTATTTCACACAGTACAGTGTTTGGCAATGAAGATGTTTGTTTTCTAAAGAAAATACTTTAGAAATGAAGCGTAACTAGTAAGTTGTACATCTTGTTAGACTGCACTAACTAGAAAAGTTTGAAGTTGCTGCACTAAACCTTCTTCGTAGGAAAGCAATTGATTCCAGAACCTAATTAGCTTATTTCGCACAGAACAGTGTTCGGCAATGAAGATGTTTGTTTTCTAAAGAAACTACTTTACAAATGAAGCGAAACTAGTAAGTTGAACATCTTCTTAGACTACACAAACAAGGAAGGTTTGAAGTTGCTGCACTCAACCTTCTTCGTAGGAAAGCAACTGATTCCTAGAACCGAACTAGCTTATTTCACACAGTACAGGTTCGGCAATGAAGATGTTTGTTTTCTAAAGAAACTACTTTAGAAATGAAGCGTAACTAGTAAGTTGTACTTCTTGTGAGACTACACTAACTAGAAAAGTTTGAACTTGCTGCACTAAACCAGCTTTGTTGGAACGCAACTGATTCCTGCAACCGAATTACATTATTTCACACAGTACACTTTCGGCAATGAAGATGTTTGTTTTTGAAACAAACTACCTCTAGATATGAAGCGAATCTAGTAAGTTGTACATCTCGTAGGATTACATTAACTAGAAAAGTTTGAACTTGCTGCACTAAACCATCTTGGTAGGAAAGCAATTGATTCCTAGAACCGAATAAGCTTATTTCACACAGAACAGTGTTCGGCAATGAAGATGTTTGTTTTCTAAAGAAACTACTTTACAAATGAAGCGAAAATAGTAAGTTGAACATCTTGTTAGACTACACAAACAAGGAAGGTTTGAAGTTGCTGCACTAAACCTTCTTCGTAGGAAAGCAACTGATTCCTAGAACCGAACTATCTTATTTCACACAGTATAGTTTTTGGCAACGAAGATGTTTCTTTTTGAAACAAACTACTTTAGATATGAAGCGAATCTAGTAACTTGTACATCTTGTTAGGTTACACTAACTAGAAGAGTTTGAACATGCTGCACTAAACCTTCTTCGTAGGAAAGCGACTGATTCCTAGAACTGAACTAACTTATTTCACACAGTACAGTGTTCGGCAATGAAGATGTATGTTTTCTAAACAAAATGCTTTAGAAATGAAGTGAAACTACTAAGTTGTACATCTTGTTAGATTACACTAACTAGAAGAGTTTGAACTTGCTGAACTAAATCTTCTTCGTAGGAAAGCAACTGATTCCTAGAACCGAACTAGCTTATTTCACCCATTACAGTGTTCGGCAATGAAGATGTTTGTTTTCTAAAGAAACTACTTTAGAAATGAAGCGGAACTAGTAAGTTGTACATCTTGTTAGTCTACACTAACTAGAAAAGTTTGAACTTGCTGCACTAAACATTCTTTGTAGGAAAGCAACTGATTCCTACAACCGAATTAGATCATTTCACACAGTACACTTTTCGTCAATGAAGATGTTTCTTTTTAAAACAAATAACCTTAGATATGAAGCATATCTAGTAAGTTGTACATCTTGTTAGAGTACATTATCTAGAAAAGTTTGAACTTGCTACACTAAACCTTCTTCGTAGGAAAGCAATTGATTCCTAGAACCGAATTAGCTTATTTCACACAGAACAGTGTTCGGCAATGAAGATGTTTGTTTTCTAAAGAAACTAGTTTACAAAGGAAAGGAAACTAGTAAGTTGAACCTCTTGTTAGAATACACAAACAAGGAAGGTTTGAAGTTGCTGCACTAAATCTTCTTCGTAGGAAAGCAACTGATTCCTAGAACCGAACTAACTTATTTCACACAGTATAGTTTTCGGCAACGAAGATGTTTCTTTTTGAAACAAACTGCTATAGATATGAAGCGAATCTAGTAAGTTGTACATCTTGTTAGGTTACACTAAGTAGAAAAGTTTGAACCTGCTGCACTAAACCTTCTTCGTAAGAAAGCGAATGATTCCTAGAACTGAATTAACTTATTTCACACAGTACAGTTTTCGGCAATGAAGATGTATGTTTTCTAAAAGAACTGCTTTAGAAATGAAGTGAAACTACTAAGTTGTACATCTTGTTAGATTACACTAACTAGAAAAGTTTGAACTTGCTGCACTAAACCTTCTTCGTAGGAAAGCAACTGATTCCTAGAACCGAACTAGGTTATGTCACACAGTACAGTGTTCGGCAATGAAGATGTTTGTTTTCTAAAGAAACTACTTTAGAAATGAAGCGTAACTAGTAAGTTGTACTTCTTGTTAGACTACACTAACTAGAAAAGTTTGAACTTGCTGCACTAAACCAGCTTTGTTGGAAAGCAAGTGATTCCTACAACCGAATTACATTATTTCACACAGTACACTTTCGGCAATGAAGATGTTTGTTTTTGAAACAAACTACCTTACATATGAAGCGAATCTAGTAAGTTGTACATCTCGTAGGATTACATTAACTAGAAAAGTTTGAACTTGCTGCACTAAACCATCTTCGTAGGAAAGCAATTGATTCCTAGAACCGAATAAGCTTATTTCACACAAAACAGTGTTCGGCAATGAAGATGTTTGTTTTCTAAAGAAACTACTTTACAAATGAAGCGAAACTAGTAATATGAACATCTTGTTAGACTACACAAACAAGGAAGGTGTGAAGTTGCTGCACTAAACCTTCTTCGTAGGAAAGCAACTGATTCCTAGAACCGAACTAACTTATTTCACATAGTATAGTTTTTGGCAACGAAGATGTTTCTTTTTGAAACAAACTACTTTAGATATGAAGCGAATCTAGTAAGTTGTACATCTTGTTAGGTTACACTAACGAGAAAAGTTTGAACTTGCTGCACTAAACCTTCATCGTAGGAAAGCGACTGATTCCTAGAACTGAACTAACTTACTTCACACAGTACAGTTTTCGGCAATGAAGATGTATGTTTTCTAAACAAACTGCTTTAGAAATGAAGTGAAACTACTAAGTTGTACATCTTGTTAGATTACACTAACTAGAAAAGTTTCAACTTGCTGCACTAAACCTTCTTCGTAGGAAAGCAATTGATTCCTAAAACCGAACTAACTTATTTCACCCGGTATAGTTTTCGGCAACGAAGATGTTTCTTTTTGAAAGAAACTACTTTAGATATGAAGCGAATCTTGTAAGTTGTACATCTTGTTAGGTTACACTAACTAGAGAAGTTTGAACTTGCTGCACTAAACTTTCTTCGTAGGAAAGCGACTGATTCCTAGAACTGAACTAACTTATTTCACACAGTACAGTTTTCGGCAATGAAGATGTATGTTTTCTAAACAAACTGCTTTAGAAATGAAGTGAAATTACTAAGTTGTACATCTTGTTAGATTACACTAACTAGAAAAGTTTGAACTTGCTGCACTAAACCTTGTTCGTAGGAAAGCAACTGATTCCTAGAACCGAACTAGCTTATTTCACACGGTATAGTTTTCGGCAACGAAGATGTTTCTTTTTGAAACAAACTATTTTAGATATGAAGCGAATACTGTAAGTTGTACATCTTGTTAGGTTACACTAACTAGAAAAGTTTGAACTTGCTGCACTAAACCTTCTTCGTAGGAACGTGACTGATTCCTAGAACTGAACTAACTTATTTCACACAATACAGTTTTCGGCAATGAAGATGTATGTTTTCTAAACAAACTGCTTTAGAAATGAAGTGAAACTTCTAAGTTGTACATCTTGTTAGATTACACTATCTAGAAAAGTTTGAACTTGCTGCACTAAACCTTCTTCGTAGGAAAGCAACTGATTCCTAGAACCGAACTACCTTATCTCACAAAGTATAGTGTTCGGCAATGAAGATGTTTGTTTTCTAAAGAAACTACTTTAGAAATGAAGCGTAACTAGTAAGTTGTACATCTTGTTAGACTACACTAACTAGGAATGTTTGAACTTGCTGCATTAAACCTTCTTTGTAGGAAAGCAACTGATTCCTAGAACCGAATTAGATTATTTCACACAGTACACTTTTCGGCAATGAAGATATTTGTTTTTGAAACAAACTACCTTAGATATGAAGCAAATCTAGTAAGTTGTACATCTTGTTAGATTACATTAACTAGAAAAGTTTTAACTTGCTGCACTAAACCTTCTTCGTAGGAAAGCAACTGATTCCTAGAACTGAACTAACTTATTTCACACAGAACAGTTTTCGGCAATGAAGATGTAAGTTTTCTAAATAAACTGCTTTAGAAATGAAGTGAAACTACTAAGTTGTACATCTTGTTAGATTACACTAACTAGAAAAGTTTGAACTTGCTGCACTAAACCTTCTTCGTAGGAAAGCAACTGATTCTTGGAACCGAACTAGCTTATTTCACACGGTATAGTTTTCGGCAACGAAGATGTTTCTTTTTGAAACAAACTACTTTAGATATGAAGCGAATCTAGTAAGTTGTACATCTTGTTAGACTACACTAACTAGAAAAGTTTGGACTTGCTGCAGTAAACACTCTTTGTAGGAAAGCAACTGATTCCTACAACCGAATTAGATTATTTCACACAGTACACTTTTCGTCAATGAAGATGTTTGTTTTTGAAACAAACTACCTTAGATATGAAGCGAATCTAGTAAGTTGTACATCTTGTTAGATTACATTAACTAGAAAAGTTTGAACTTGCTGCACTAAACTTTCTTCGTAGGAAAGCAATTGATTCCTAGAACCGAATTAGCTTATTTCACACGGTATAGTTTTCGGCAACGAAGATGTTTCTTTTTGAAACAAACTACTTTAGATATGAAGCGTATCTAGTAAGTTGTACATCTTGTTAGGTTACACTAACTAGAAAAGTTTGAACTTGCTGCACTAAACCTTCTTTGTAGGAAAGCGTCAGATTCCTAGAAATGAACTAACTTATTTCACACATTAAAGTTTTCGGCAATGAAGATGTATGCTTTCTAAACAAACTGCTTTAGAAATGAAGTGAAACTACAGAGTTGTACATCTTGTTAGATTACACTAACTAGAAAAATTTGAACTTGCTGCACTAAACCTTCTTCGTAGGAAAGCAACTGATTCCTAGAACCGAACTAGCTTATTTCACACATACAGTGTTCGGCAATGAAGATGTTTGTTTTCTAAAGAAACTACTTTAGAAATGAAGCATAACTAGTAAGTTGTACTTCTTGTTAGACTACACTAACTAGAAAAGTTTGAACTTGCTGCACTAAACCTTCTTTGTAGGAAAGCAACTGATTCCTACAACCGAATTAGATTATTTCACACAGTACACTTTTCGGCAATGAAGATGTTTCTTTTTGAAACAAACTACTTTAGATATGAAGCGTATCTAGTAAGTTGTACATCTTGTTAGATTACATTAACTAGAAACGTTTGAACTTGCTGCACTAAAACTTCTTCGTAGGAAAGCAATTGATTCCTAAAACCGAATTAGCTTATTTCACACACAGAACAGTGTTCGGCAATGAAGATGTTTGTTTTCTAAAGAAACTACTTTACAAATGAAGCGAAACTAGTAACTTGAACATCCTCTTAGACTACACAAACAAGGAAGGTTTGAAGTTGCTGCACTAAAACTTCTTCTAGGAAAGCGACCGATTCCTAGAACTGAACTAACTTATTTCACACAGTAAAGTTTTCGGCAATGAAGATGTATGTTTTCTAAACAAACTGCTTTAGAAATGAAGTGAAACTACAAAGTTGTATATCTTGTTAGATTACACTAACTAGAAAAGTTTGAACTTGCTGCACTAAACCTTCTTCGTAGGAAAGTAACTGATTCCTAGAAGCGAACTAGCTTATTTCACACAGTACAGTGTTCGGCAATGAAGATGTTTGTTTTCTAAAGAAACTACTTTAGAAATGAAGCGAAACTAGTAAGTTGTACATCTTGTTAGATTGCACTAACTAGAAAACTTTGACTACACAAACAAGGAAGGTTTGAAGTTGCTGCACTAAACCTTCTTCGTAGGGAAGCAACTGATTCCTAGAACAGAACTAGCTTATTTCACACAGCACGGTGTTCGCCAATAAAGATGTATGTTTTCTAAACCAACTCCTTATAAAAGATGCGAAACTACTAATTTATACATCTTCTTAGATTACACTAACTAGAAATTACACTAACTAGAACCCAACTAGCTTATTTCACACAGTACAGTGTTTGGCAATGAAGATGTTTGTTGTTGAAAAAAACTACTTTAGATATGAAGAGAAACAGGTAAGTTGTACATCTTGTTAGATTGCACTAACTAGAAAACTTTGAACTTGCTACACTAAACCTTCTTCGTAGGAAAGGAACTGATTCCTAGATACGAACTAGCTTATTTCAGACAGTACAGTGTTCGCAAATGAAGATGTATGTTTGCTAAACAAACTGCTTTAGAAATGAAGTGAAACTACTAAGTTGTACATCTTGTTAGATTACACTAACTAGAGTAGTTTGAACTTGCCACACTAAACCTTCTTCATAGGAAAGGAACTGATTCCTAGAACCGAACTAGCTTATTTCACCCATTACAGTGTTCGGCAATGAAGATGTTTGTTTTCTAAAGGAACTACTTTAGAAATGAAGTGAAATTACTAAGTTGTACATCTTGTTAGATTTCACTAACTTGAAAAGTTTGAACTTGCTGCACTAAACCTTCTTCGTAGGAAAGTAGCTGATTCCTAGAAGCGAACTAGCTTATTTCACACAGTACAGTGTTCGGCAATGAAGATGTTTGTTTTCTAAAGAAACTACTTTAGAAATAAAGCGTAACTAGTAAGTTGTACATCTTGTTAGACTACATTAACTAGAAAAGTTTGAACTTGCCGCACTAAACATTCTTTGTAGGAAAACAACTGATTCCTACAACCGAATTAGATTATTTCACACAGTACACTTTTCAGCAATGAAGATGTTTGTTTTTGAAACAAACTACCTTAGATATGAAGCGAATCTAGTAAGTTGTACATCTTGTTAGATTCCATTAACTAGAAAAGTTTGAACTTGCTGCACTATACCTTCTTCGTAGGAAAGCAATTGATTCCTAGAACCAAATTAGCTTATTTCACACAGAACAGTGTTCTGCCATGAAGATGTTTGTTTTCTAAAGAAACTACTTTACAAAGGAAGCGAAACTAGTAAGTTGAACATCTTGTTAGACTACCCAAACAAGGAAGGTTTGAAGTTGCTGCACTAAACCTTCTTCGTAGGGAAGCAACTGATTCCTAGAACAGAACTAGCTTATTTCACACAGCACGGTGTTCGCCAATGAAGATGTATGTTTTCTAAACCAACTGCTTTAGAAAATATGTGAAACTACTAACTTATACATCTTCTTAGATTACACTAACTAGAAATGTTTGAAGTTGCTGCACTAAACCTTCTTCGTAGGAAAGGAACTGATTCCTAGAACCGAATTAGCTTATTTCACACAGTACAGTGTTCGGCAATGAAGATGTATGTTTTGTAAAGAAACTACTTTACAAATGAAGGGAAACTAGTAAGTTGAACATCTTGTTAGAATACACAAACAAGGAAGGTTTGAAGTTGCTGCACTAAACCTTCTTCGTAGGAAAGCAACTGATTCCTAGAACCGAACTAACTTATTTCACACAGTATAGTTTTCGGCAACGAAGATGTTTCTTTTTGAAACAAACTACTTTAGATATGAAACGAATGTAGTAAGTTGTACATCTTGTTAGGTTACACTAACTAGAAAAGTTTGAACTTGCTGCACTAAACCTTCTTCGTAGGAAAGCGACTGATTCCTAGAACTGAACTAACTTATTTCACACAGTACAGTGTTCAGCAATGAAGATGTTTATTTTCAAAAGAAAGTACCTTAGAAATAAAGTGAAATTACTAAGTTGTACATCTTGTTAGATTACACTAACGAGAAAAGTTTGAACTTGCTGCAGTAAACCTTTGTAGGAAAGCAACTGATTCCTACAACCCAATTAGATTATTTCACACAGTACACTTTTTGGCAATGAAGATGTTTGTTTTTGAAACAAACTACCTTAGATATGAAGCGAATCTAGTAAGTTGTACATCTTGTTAGATTACATTAACTAGAAAAGTTTGAACTTGCTCCACTAAACCTTCTTCGTAGGAAAGTAATTGATTCCTAGAACCGAATTAGCTTATTTCACACAGAACAGTGTTCGGCAATGAAGATGTTTGTTTTCTAAAGAAACTACCTTACAAATGAAGCGAAACTAGTAAGTTGAACATCTTCTTAGACTACACAAACAAGGAAGGTTTGAAGTTGCTGCACTAAACCTTCTTCGTAGGAAAGCAACTGATTCCTAGAACCGAACTAACTTATTTCACACAGAACAGTTTTCGGCAATGAAGATGTATGTTTTCTAAACAAACTGCTTTAGAAATGAAGTGAACCTACTAAGTTGTACATCTTGTTAGATTACACTAACTAGAAAAGTTTCAACTTGCTACACTAAACCTTCTTCGTAGGAAAGGAACTGATTCCTAGATACGAACTAGGTTATTTCACACAGTACAGTGTTCGGCAAAGAAGATGTATGTTTTTCTAAACAAACTGGTTTAGAAATGATGTGAAACTACTAAGTTGTACATATTGTTAGATTACACTAACTAGAAAAGTTTGAACTTGCTGCACTAAACCTTCTCCGTAGGGAAAGCAACTGATTCCTAGAACCGAACAGGCTTATTTCACACAGTACAGTGTTCGCAATGAAGATGTTTTGTTTTCTAAAGAAACTACTTTAGAAATGAAGCGTAACTAGTAAGTTGTACTTCTTCTTAGACTACACTAACTAGAAAAGTTTGAACTTGCTGCACTAAACCTTCTCCGTAGGAAAGCAACTGATTCCTAGAACGGAATTAGATTATTTCACACAATACACTTTTCGGCAATGAAGATGTTTGTTTTTGAAACAAACTACCTTAGATATTAAGTGAATCTAGTAAGTTGTACATATTCTTAGATTACATTAACTAGAAACGTTTGAACTTGTAGCACTAAACCTTCTTCAGTAGGAAAGCAATTGATTCCTAGAACCGATTAGCTTATTTCACACAGAACAGTGTTCGGCAATGAAGATGTTTGTTTTCTAAAGAAACTACTTAACAAATGAAGCGAAACTAGTAAGTTGCACATCTTGTTAGACTACACAAACAAGGAAGGTTTGAAATTGCTGCACTAAACCTTCTTCTTCGTAGGAAAGCAACTGATTCCTAGAACAGAACTAACTTATTTCACACAGTATAGTTTTCGGCAACGAAGATGTTTCTTTTTGAAACAAACTACTTTAGATATGAAGAATCTAGTAAGTTGTACATCTTGTTAGGTTACACTAAATAGAGAAAAGTTTGAACTTGTTGCACTCAACATTCTTCGTAGGAAAACGACTGATTCCTAGAACTGAACTAACTTATTTCACACAGTACACTTTTCGGGAATGAAGCTGTATGTTTTCTAAATAAACTGCTTTAGAAATGAAGTGAAACTACTAAGTTGTACATCTTGTTAGATTACACTAACTAGAAATGTTTGAACTTGCTGCACTAAACCTTCTTCGTAGGAAAGCAACTGATTCCTAGAACCGAACTAGCTTATTTCACACAGTACAGTGTTCGGCAATGAAGATGTTTGTTTTCTAAAGAAACTACTTTAGAAATGAAGCGAAACTAGTAAGTTGTACATCTTGTTAGACTACACAAACAAGGAAGGTTTGATGTTGCTGCACTAAACCTTCTTCGTAGGGAAGCAACTGATTCCTAGAACAGAACTAGCTTATTTCACACAGTACAGTGTTCGGCAATGAAGATGTATGTTTTCTAAACAAACTGCTTTAGAAATGAAGTGAAACTACTAAGTTGTACATCTTGTTAGATTACACTAACTATTGTAGATTGAACTTGCCGCACTAAACCTTCTTCATAGGAAAGGAACTGATTCCTAGATCCGAACTAGCTTATTTCACACATTACAGTGTTCGGCAATGAAAATGTTTGTTTTCTAAAGAAACTACTTTAGTAATAAAGTGAAATTACTAAGTTGTACATCTTGTTAGATTACACTAACTAGAAAAGTTTGAACTTGCTGCACTAAACCTTCTTCGTAGGAAAGGAACTGATTCCTAGATACGAACAAGCTTATTTCACACAGCACAGTGTTCGGCAATTAAGATGTATGTTTTCTAAACAAACTGCTTTAGAAATGAAGTGAAAGTACTAAGTTGTACATCTTGTTAGATTACACTAACTAGAGTAGTTTGAACTTGCCGCACTAAACCTTCTTCATAGGAAAGCAACTGATTCCTAGAGGGCAACTAGCTGCACTAAACCTTCTTCGTAGGAAAGTAACTGATTCCTAGAAGCGAACTAGCTTATGTCACACAGTACAGTGTTCGGCAATGAAGATGTTTGTTTTCTAAAGAAACTACGTTATAAATGAAGTGTAAGTAGTAAGTTGTACATCTTCTTAAACTACACTAACTAGAAAAGTTTGAACTTGCTGCACTAAACCTTCTTTGTAGGAAAGCAACTGATTCCTACAACCGAATTAGATTATTTCACACAATACACTTTTTCGCAATGAAGATGTTTGTTTTTGAAACAAACTACCT
>JAEOAD010000811.1:0-35749 GCA_036365145.1 Orientallactaga sibirica
TTTACTATTACCTAGGAATGAAAGATCCCTCAGTTCAATGCATGTGTTTAACTTTATCTAACGAATGGATTGACCCTCTGTGCAATCCAGATGTTACCATTACCTAAGGAATGGATGATCCTCTGTTCAATGCAGGTGTTTAACTATCTAACAGATGGATGATCCTCTGTGCAATCAATTATTTACCGTACCTAAGGAGTGGATGAGCCACTCTGTTCAATGCAGGTGTTTAGCCTTTATCTAGAATGGATGATCACTCTGTGCAATCCCGGTGTTTACCATTACCTAGGAATGGATGATCCCTCTGTGCCAATGCAGGTGTTTAACGTTATCTAAGGTACCGTTGATCCCTTTGTTCAACGCGGGTGTCTACCTTTGCAAAAGTAATGCATAGTCTCTGTGTTCCAGTACAGGTGTTTCCCTTCACGCATAAGAATGGATGATCCCTCTGTGCAATGCAGGTGTTGACCTTTACCTAAAGAATGGATGATCACTCTGTGCATTGCAGGCATTTTATGTTGTCTTAAGAATGGATAATCCATATCTCGCATTACAAGTGTTTACTATTACCTAAGGAATAAAACATCCCTCTGATATTTCAATGCAGGTGTTTGATTGCAAAGGAATGGATGATCCGTCTGGCTGTGGAGGTGTTTACCTTTACCTATGGAATGGATGATCTCTGTGCAATGCAGGTGTTGACCTTTACCTAGGAATGGATGATCCCTCTGTTTAATGCACGTGTTGATCTTTACTTGCAGATGGATGATCCTCTGTGCAATGCAGGTATTGTCCTATACCTAAGGAATGGATGCCGATCCTGTGGAATGCAGGTGTTGACCTTTACATAAGGAATGGATGATCTCTCTGTTCAGTGCAGAAGTTGACCTTTACCCATGAACATATGACACCCTCTGTTCAATGCAGGTGTTTATCTCTTTACATAAGAAATGGATGATCCTCTCTTCAATGCAGGTGTGTGTTTACCTTACTTCTAAGAAATGGATGATCCCTCTTCAAATGCAGGATGTTTAGCTTTACAAAAGTAATGGATGTACTCTGTGTGCGTTGCAGGTGTTTACATTTTACATAAGAATGGATGGTTACTCTCTTGGTCAGGCAGGTGTTGACCTTTGGGACTAAGGAATGGATGATCCTCTGTTCAATGCAGGTGTTGTCCTATAGATACAGAATGATGATCCTCTGTGCAGTGCAGTTGTTGACCATTACCTAAGGAATGGATGATCCTCTGTTCAATGCAGGTGTTTATTAATTACCTAAGGTATAAGGAATGGATGATCCCTCTATTCAATTCAGGTGCCTGTTATCTAAGGAATGGATGATCCCCTGTTCAATGCAGGTGCTTATCCTTATCTAAGGAATGGATGATCCCTCTGTTCAATGCAAGATGTTTACCTTTTTACACAAGTAATGGATGATCAATGCAGGTGTTTACCTTTACCTGATCCTCTGGCCAATGCAGGTGTTGATCCTTGCAGGTGCAAGCACTTACCGATATCTAAGGGAACCCTATTCCAATGCAGGTGTTTAAGGGAATGGATTTTCCTCTGTACAATGCAGGTTTTATCTTTACCCTAAGAAATGGATGATCCGTCTGTGTAATGACAGTTGTTAGCTTGTCTTTAAGGAATGGATGATCCCCTGTGCATTGCAGGTGTTGACTATTACCTAAGGAATGAAAGATGTCCTCTGTTCAATGCTGGTGTTTACCTTTACCTGAGGAATGGATGATCCTCTGTGCAATGCAGGTTTTACACTTACATAGGGAAATGAATGATCCTTCCAGCAGGCTTTTTGCTTGACCGAAGGAATCAAGTGATCCTCTGTGCATTGCAGGTGTTTATATTTGTCTTAGGAATGGATGATCATTCTGTGCATTGTAGGTGTTTACTACTATCTAAGGAATGAAAGATAGCCTGAGTACCTGCCCTTGACTCAGCACCTAAGCTGAAACTGCCTCCCACCCAGCTGCTGCTGGCGTGATGAAATACTGTGGCCCTTATACCTTTCTCTCATCCCCTCTTCCACCCCCTTCCTCAAGTATTTGGTATACCTTTCTCTCATCCCCTCTTCCCACCCTCCTCCTCAGTATATTGGCCCTTTCTCTCATCCCTCTTCCCCCTTCCTCAAAGTACATAAATATCTCCCCTGACAATAAACGTTTGATTTGAGCTTTAGACGTTTCTCCGCGACTCAATGTGTTTTTTTTCCCGGTGATTTGGGGAGGTTTGAGTGCCGACACCTGTCTTCTCGCTCAGCCTCAAGAGAGAAATGGCTGGCCCAGCTCTCTCTCTCTTTACTCTACCTGCGGTGGTGAGGAAAAAGCCCGATGCATTTTGGCGCAGGACGTTGAGGCATAGCAAAAGATGCCCCATGTGAGGGCGTGAGGATTCAAAACGGACTCACGGACCTCTGTTCAATGCAGGAAAAAAATTCAACATTAAGCGATGCCAGGCTAATGGACTGTTGATTTGGTGTATCAATGCAGGTTTTATGAGGTAATCTTCATATTTAATATTCTAACCTTTAATGCTATATAATTTGTGCTTACATAAGGAATTTCTCTTTCCTTCCATTTCAGTTTTGCGCCATTTCTAAACAAATGCGTTGATAATTCTGGCGGACACAGGTGTTTACTGTTACCTAAAGGAAGACTTGATCCTTTGCCTCCTCATTTAAATAAAAACTCGTCCCAAAATGAAGCATCTCTTGTTCTTTCTCTTTCTCTCATTTTTGGGGAATGGATGATCCTCTGTGCAATGCATTTTTGTCCTGCCCCACATTTGAATGATCGCCATCTTAGAAACAGGTGCTTATTTGTTCATGAGGGGAATGGATGATCCTCTGTGCATTGCCGTGGTGTTTACTATTATCTAAGGAATTACAGTTCCTCTGCTCTAATGCTGGGTGTTAACTTTTACAAAAGGGGAATGGATGTTCCCTCTTCTGTGTGCAATGCAGGATTTTGAAGGCTTTATATAAGGAATGGATGATCCCTTTGGCTAGTGGTGTGGGTGTTGATTCTTTACCATGGAATATATAACACTTGTTCAATGCAGGTGTTTAACTTTTTACCTAAGGAATGCATGATCCTTCTGTTCAATGCAGGTGTTTACCGTTATTCAAGGGAATGTGTGATCCTTCTGTTCAATGAAGGTGTTTACCATTATCTAATGAATGTGTGATCCCTCTCTGTTCAATGCAGGTGTTTACTTACCTAAGGAATGTATATGATCCTCTGTGCATTGCAGGTGTTTACTATTACCTATGTGGAATGGAAGATCCTCTGTTCAATGCAAGTGTTTACCTTTACCTAAGGAATGGATGATCTGATAAAATGCAATGTGTTTACCTTTACCAAAGTAATGGATGTTCCGGCTGTGTTGGCCTTGAGGCTGTTTTCACCTCAGCCTCCGAGGTCGAGAAGGCGACACCCTGACCCAGGAAGGGACAGAGAGCAATCTCAGCCTCGGCCCAGCCTGAGTCCTCAGATTCACCCCTAAATCACTTTTGAGTGCCCCTCAGCCCTCTAAAGTCCATCGCCTTGAATCCCCTGCTAATCCATTTCTGAGCGCCTCTGCCCTCCGCCCCTACCATAGGAGGGCGGCGAGAAGAATAGTCGATCTCTTCCTGTTAACGTTAATCCCTGTGGTAACCGCCCTGCAGCCTGGTATCCTTGGGAAGCTCACAAATTAAAAGATCTTAAAAGGCTGTCTCAGGGCAGACTAACTCCCCTAGGCAGAGACCATCCTTCAGGGTTAGTTCATTGTCATTGCGCCACTCAAGATTGGAAGAACACTAAGCGCTGTTCTCTCTGGCTACTTCAGTACATAAAATGGTGTGCTTTTTTCAGGATGAGTGTCGCCTTCAAGCTGGTAAGTGAAGTGGCTCAGCCCCAGTACCAATCACCTTTGGAATGCTCTCAGGCACTGCTGACCAGTTCTCTACGATTCTTCAGCAGGCTGCCATTCCTGATCCATACTCCCGAGATCAAGTACGGGCTTTGGGAATGGCTGCATGGAAAAGATGAAGGAGGGCCCCTCTGAACCCCCATTACAGAGTCACCCAAAGTCGGTGAGATTTGGCCACTTTCATAGAAGAAGTGAAAAAGCCTACAAAGAAAGTTCCCCTGGCCCCTGCAGAGACCAATTTGCAAAAAATGCTTTGGTCTGGGAAGGCATGACAGGCGATCATAAGTTGGCCTGCGCTGGACTCAAGGACAGCTCTATGAGTAGATGGGTTGTACCCAAGATGTAGGGTCCCCCTCTCATCCAGATCAAAGTTGACATCAGCCTTACAGGCTTCTCGCCGTGAGGACATGGCTGCACTAGAATGTACGCACTCCAACAGGTCTCAGGGGAGGGACAATCTTGCTTTGGAGTGCGGCAAAGAGGGTCATTTAAAAGGAAATGCTAATGGAAAAGCACCCAATAACTCCTCAACCCCTAACTTGCCCCGCACGCCATCCTCGATGCAAAAAGACTTCACTGGGCAGAGATTGCAAATCAAGTTTAGCCTTCATGGTAGACCTTTAAACTTCCCAGAGCTATCCCAGCCCACGTTAAATAAGGGGAAAAGGTAATCAAAACACTGGACTGTACCTTTGACACCCGGACTTGGGCCAAAAATAACCCTAACAGTCGATTGGAAAAACTTTCAAATTTCTCATCGACACTGGGGCTGACCGTACTGTGACCCTAGTAAAAAGGAGGTCCCTCCTCACAGCAGTTAGTCACGGGTCACCCTACTGGGTGTGGCGGACAATCGTCATGAGGAAACTGCTAACTGGCAGACCTGAATTGACCCTGACAATATTAATAGTGGGAGTGCGCCCTCTAGTGGTGTCAGGCCTAACAGCTAACCTCTAGGCCAGGATATACTTGGGAAGCTGAGGCTTATGTGCACTACTAATCATAGGGCTTTCTGTGAAGATAGACTTGACCAGAAAGAAAATAAACAGTTTAAGGAAGGAAGGACCTACCATCCTAACTTTATAGAGATGATCCTCATTTTAAAAAATTAAACAAAAACATTCTCGGGATACCCCAATCCTGGGGCACTGCTCACCCCCAGTTCCTAAGATTCAATGGGTGCCTGGGGACCCACGTATGGAGTAGAGCAGTGGCCTATACTACCCTAAACTAAAACAACTTCATATACTTCGTTAAACAACAGTGGCTTCCAGGACATATGCGACAACCAGCAAGTCCTTGGAACTCCTCGGTTTTTATTATAAAAAGAAGCCTAATGGCTCTTGGAGACTTTACATAATTTGAAAAAAATAAATGAGAGAATGATAACTTTTGGGACCCCCAGAGAGTGCTTAGTTCCAACCATTCCCAACACCCATTACTTAACCATTATCGATATTGAATTGTTTTCTCTATTCCATTACATCCAGATATATAGAAAAATTTGCATTCTCCATACCTCAACAAACTTTCGCATGGACCAGACCTAAAAGGTTGGATGGACCGTCTTACCTCAAGGCATGGCTAACAGCCCCCATTTATCAATATTACATGTCTCATATCTTTTCTTCCTTGATTAATCATTCTAACATTTTATTCTACATTTATATGGATGATATTATTTTAGGTCATTCCAACCCATCTGATCTCCAAGACCTTACTGCTAAATGCCTTGCCATTTTACAGGCAATGATTTTAAAGTGGCTCCAGAAAAGGTACAGACTGCCTCTCCCTTCAAGATTTTGAGCTCAGGTTATCTCTTGATGCTGTTTTCTCCTGTCCAAGCCCCAGCTCCATATTCAAAAATCCTATACTTTTGCCTCAACTCCCAAGGTGCTGGGAGAAATTAATTGGATGAGGCCCTGGATACCCATAACTACTGAGAACTGTCCCCTTTATTTGACCTCTTAGGGTCTTACTCTCTCCTCTCAGATAACCTTTACCCCTCGTCATGAACAAATTCTACACTGGGTACAGCAGGCCGTGTGCTACTGTCTAAAGAGGTTTGATCCTAACTACCTATCTCCTCTGTATTTTCTCTGGGAAACATTATGCACCTGCGCTGTTGGCCCAGGAAGGAGGAACCCATCAATGGTTCACCTCTCCTTGGTGGAGTCCCAGAGTTTACTCTATAACTAACCAGATTACAGACTGCATTATAAAGGGCAGGGACACCTCTGTCCGATTGTTTGGCATGGAGCCTCATGTCATTGTCACCCCCTTTAAGGTAACAGACTTCACTTGGCTGATAACAACAGGGTTACTGTGTACCCTCGAGGTTTCTGGGTATAATTGATTGTCCTATGGTCCTTATAAATGGATGAGCTCCTTCTCTAGGTTGCAGATGAGACCCCCAATTTTTATCAAGCCCTGATTTCCTTGCATTATTCATGATGGGGGAGCATGAGGAGCTTCCCTAATTGCTACTCCTCCCTAAGGAGGAAAGAAAAGCCTATGCCCATAAAGTCAATCTCCCATGAGGTCACAGGAATAACACAATTCATAGAACTATTTGCTGCTGTTTTGGTTTGGATACTCATTCAGGAGCCATTTTTAATTTATTTTCTGACAGCCTTTATGTTGTTAACCTGTTACCCAACCTAACTGAGGCCCATGACTGGACTCCAATATCCCCATGTGCCAGTCAAGGACCTTAAAAATTGTCCATAAACTTACAAATCCTGTCAGCCTTTCCTCCAGGTACCTCCCTCTCAAACTATGTGGAGCCAATCCTCGAGGACTACGCCCCTGTCCACCTTTGACAGATTGACGCACACACTATTCTCCATTTGGAAAAATTAAATATATTTTTCTCCCAGTTGGATACTTCTCCCATGCTTGCTGGGCATCAGCACATGCTGGAAAAAAACTAAACATGCTATTGAGCCATATGCTTCAATGCTTTGCCACCCTTGACTACAGTAGATCAAATCAAAACCGGATAATGGTCCCTGCTTTGTAAGCAGGACTTTTATAGATTTCCTCCAAACATATAGAAAATCTCACTTTCCACAGGCATCCCATATAACTATGGGGCTACAGGCCATCGTGGGAAAGATATCATCAAATCTCAAGTCTCAATCACAAAACAAAAGGGGAAACTCTACCCCCATGACCAACTAAAAAGGCATTATTAACCCTAAATATTTTAATTTTTCTAAAAGAAGATAGATACTTGTCTCCTTTCAAAAACATTGGACCTCAGCTGTCACAATAACAGCTCCATCTGGGTCAAAATGGAGGGGACTCCATTAACTGGGGCCTGAAGGGTCCAGACCCCTCCTCACAAAAGAGAGAAGATTTGACAGTTTTCAAGAAAAAAAAAAGACCTATTTGGGTACCAGTAGGATTGAATATTTACTCCAACAAAGGGATGATAATAATCAATTCTCCAGGAGTGTCCCACCCTGAGAACTATGCCCCTGTTTCTTCCCCAGGAACAACTGAAGGTGTGGATGCTACTAGACCAGAATGTAAAGCCAGAAAACTCTCCAAAAGATTTACAGAAGAGGAGTCGGGACTTAAGACAACCTGCTGCAGACGAGCTTAGATGGCTTTTTATCCCACCTTCCTCCCTCCCCTTGCACCCTCCTTCTTCTTTCCCTCTTAATTCTCTACCTTTCCCTCCCCTGAACCTCCTTCTTCTTATCCTCTCACACTCTCTGGCCCTGTGTAATAATAAGATTACACAATTCATTCACTCAACTTTAACAATTAAACTTCCACGGTCACACCAACTTCATCAGGTCAAGGCACCACAGGTTTCTGCGACTCAAAGACAATAGCTTTCCCACTTACTGGCTATCCGTGTTGGGCTCTGCCCGGTGTGGCCGAGTGGTTAGCCAGCCAATCTTGCCTATTCCGGTAAGGCCTAGTCGAGCCTGAGTACCTGCCCTTGACTCAGCACCTAAGCTGAAACTGCCTCCACCCAGCTGCTGCTGACGTGATGAAATACTGTTGGCCCTTGGCCCTTATGCCTTTCTCTCATCCTCTTATATTGGCCCCCTTCTCTCAACCCCCTTATATTGGCCCATATACCTTTCTCTCATCCCCTCTTCCACCCCCCTTCCTCAAAGTACATAAATATCTCCCCTGACAATGGCAGCGAGTTTCGCTTTAGGCGTTTCTCCGTGACTCAATGTGGTTTCTTTCCCCCCGTTTGATTTGGGAGGTTTGAGTCGCCGACACCTGTCTTCTCGCTCAGCCTCAAGAAAGCGGCTGGCCGGCTCTCTCTCTCTCTCTTTTGCTCTACCTGCGGTGGTGAGGGAAAAAGCCCTAAGTAAATGATCCCTCACTGTACATGCAGGTTGTTTATCTTTGTCTAAGAGAATGGATGATCCACATCTGTGCATTTGCAGGTGTTTACTATTTACCTAAGGAATGGATGATCCCTCTGTGCAATGCAGGTGTTAAACTAAAGAATGGATGATCCTATGTGCAATCAGTGTTTACCGTTATCTAAGGAATGGATGATCCTCTTTCAATGCAGGTGTTTACCTTTATCTAACGAATGGATGATATCTCTCTGTTTCAATCCAGGTATTTACCTTTCCAAGAATGGATGGCCCTCTGTTCAATGCAGGTTTTTAACTTTATACTTGAATGGATGACCCTCTGTGCATTGCAGGTGTTTACCTTTACCTAGGAATGGATGATCGTTCAGTGTATTGCAGGTGGTTTTTTTTAACGTTATCAAGGTACCGTTGATCCCTTTTTTAAATACAGATGTTTACCTTTACCTAAGGAATGGATAATTTCTCTGTTCAGTGCAGGTGTTTAACTTAACAAAGGAATGGTTGTTCCTGTGTGAAAAGCATGTGTTTTACCTTTTATAAGGAATGGATGATCACTCTATAGGCAGGCAGGTGTTTACCATTGCCTTAGAATGGGTAATCTTCTGTGCAATGCAAGTGTTTACCTATTACCTAAGAATAAAACATCCTCTATTTCAATGCAGGTGTTTACAGTTACCAAAGGATGGATGATCCGTCTGTACGAAAATGGAAGTGTTTACCTTTACCTATGGAATGGATGATCTCTCTGTGCAGTACAGGTGTTGACCTTTACTAAGGAATACTGGATGATCCCTCTGTTCACATTGGCGTGTTGATCTTTACTTACGGAATGGATGATCCTCTGTGCAATGCAGGTATTGTCCTATACCTAAGGAATGGATGATCCTCTGGAATGCAGGTGTTGACCTTTACATAAGGAATGGATGATCCCTCTGTTCAGTGCAGGTGTTGACCTTTACCTAAGGAATATATGACACCTCTGTTCAATGCAGGTGTTTATCTTTACATAAGAAATGGATGATCCCTCTCTTCAATGCAGGTGTTTACCTTTACCTAAGAAATGGATGATCCCTCTCTTCAATGCAGGTGTTTACCTTTACAAAAGTAATGGATGTTCTGCGGGTGCAATTCAGGTGTTTACATTTACATAAGGAATGGATGATCCCTCTGGGCCAGGCAGGTATTGACCTTTAACTAAGGAATGGATGATCCCTCTGTTCAATGTAGGTGTTTTCCGTTATCTACAGAATGGATGATTTCTCTGTGCCATCCAAGTGTTTACCATTACCTAAGGAATGGATGATCCCTCTGTGCAATGCAGGTGTTTACCTTTACCTAAGGTATGATATGATCCCTCTGTGCAATGCAGGTGTTGATCTTTGCCTAAGGAATAGATGTTCCCCCTGTTCAATGCAGGTGCTTATCCTTATCTAAGGCATGGATGATACCTCTGTTCAATGCATCTGTTCACAGTTACCTAAGTAATGGATGATCCCTCTGTGCAATGCAGGTGTTTACCTTTACCTAAGGTATGATATGTTCCTCTGTGCAATGCAGGTGTTGATCTTTGCCTAAGGAATAGATGTTCCCCCTGTTCAATGCAGGTGCTTACCCTGATCTAAGGCATGGATGATACCTCTGTTCAATGCAGCTGTTCACAGTTACCTAAGTAATGGATGATCCCTTTGTGTAATGCAGGTTTTTAGCTTGACCTAAGGAATGGATGATCCCTCTGTGCATTGCAGGTGTTTACTCTTACCTAAGGAATGAAAGATCCCTCTCTTCTATGCTGGTGTTTACCTATACAAAAGTAATGAATGTTCTCTGTATGCAATGCAGGATTTTACCTTTACATAAGGAATGAATGATCCCTCTGTGACAGGCAAGTGTTGACCTTTACCTAAGGAATGGATGATCCTTCTGTGCAATACAGGTGTTGACCATTAACTAAGGAATGGATGATCCCTCTGTGCAATCCAGGTGTTTACCATTACCTAAGGAATGTATGATCCCTCTGTTGGGCTCTGCCCGGTGTGAAGCTCGAGTGGTTAGCCCAGCCAATCTTGGCCTATTCCCGGTAAGGCCTAGTCGAGCCTGAGTACCTGCCCTTGACTCAGCACCTAAGCTGAAACTGCCTCCACCCAGCTGTTGCTGACGTGATGAAATACTGTTGGCCCTTATACCTTTCTCTCATCCCCTTTTCCCGCCCCCTTCCTCAAAGTATATTGGCCCTTATACCTTTCTCTCATCCCCTTTTCCCGCCCCCTTCCTCAAAGTATATTGGCCCTTATACCTTTCTCATCCCCTCTTCCACCCCCTTCCTCAAAGTACATAAATATCCCCCCTGACAATAACGACGGTTTCGCTTTAGACGTTTCTCCGACTCAATCAATGGTTTTCTTTTCCCGGTGATTTGGGAGGTTTGAGTTTCCGACACCTGTCTTCTCGCTCAGCCTCAAGAGAGAAACGGCTGGCCCGGCTCTCTCTCTCTTTTGCTCTACCTGCCGGTGGTGAGGAAAAAAAGCCCCGGCATTTTGGCGCCCAGACGTGGGGCACAACAACCACTGCCCCATGTGAGGACGTATGAGGATTCAAACGGACTACGGACTGCTGACGTAACGAAGGAAAAATTCAACATTAAGCTGGCGAACTAATCGGACTGCTGACGGGTGTATCCTCATAAGTAATGAGGTAATCTTCATATTTAATATTCTAATCTTTACTTCTATAATCTGTGCTTACTTCAACTTCCTTTCTCTTTCCTTCCATTTCCGGTTTACCGCCATTTCTAAACGTCACGTTCATGGCGGACACACCACGTGGACAGACCTAAAGGAGACTTTAAACGCTTTGCCTCCTCATTTAAATAAAAACTCCGTCCCAAACTTCAAGATCTCTTGTTCTTTTCTCTTTCCTCTCATTTTTGGGTTTCCGACAGACCCGCTTCTGCGGTGCCGCCATTTTTGTCCTGCCCCGATTTGAATGGGGCGCCATCTTAGAAACACCACGTGGGCAGACCTAAAAACGAAACTCACCACGTGGGTAGAGACTCACTACGTGGACAAACCCTAAAAAAGAAACTCACCACGTGGGTAGACCTAAAAAAACTCACCACGTGGACAAACCTAGAGGAGGCTCACCACGTGGGCAAGCCTGGAGAACTCTCAAAGTGTCCTGCCCCCCTCATTGGAGTGGGGGCGCCATCTTAGAAAAATTCTACAACATGTTTAGCTACTTTTTGGGACCTTGTGCTTGTGTTGTATTCTTATGCATTACTGTTACCCTGATGTTAAAGATACTCTTCCCTCAACTTTATAACATGGGACAATCCTTATCTAAGCTAAATCCTGCCTTAGGGTCACTACAGATTCTACTCAAAAGTAAAGGCCTTAATCTATCTGATAATCAGGCCCTCCAGATATGGGGCTGTTTACTCAAGATTGCTCCTGGTTGCGGAGAGTAATCTTTTTGAGCTGGGACACCTGGGATAAAATTGAAGATCTGATAAAAAAGCTCAGATAGAAAAAGGGAGATCCACCCTTTGGAGGCCCTCCCGGCTGTGTTGGCCTTAAAGGGCTGTTTTCCATCAGCCTCCGAGGTCGGCGACACCCTGACCCAGGAAGGGACAGAGAGCAATCTCAGCCCCTCGGCCCAGCCTGAGTCCTCAGATTCACCCCTAAATCCTTTTGAGAGTGCCCCTCAGCCCTCTAAAGGTCCATCGCCTCCAGATCCCCCTACTAATCCATTTCTGAGCGCCTCTGCCCCTCCTCCCCCTACCATGGGGAGGAGGGCGGCCCCGAGGGAAGAATAGTCGATCTCTTCCTGTTAACGTTAATCCTGACGGTAACCGCCCTGCAGCCTGGTATCCTTGGGAAGCTCACAAATTAAAAGATCTTAAAAGGCTGTCTCAGAAGACGGCCTAACTCCCCCTGGGCAGAGACCATCCTTCAGGGTTTAGTTCATTATCATTGTACCACTCAAGATTGGAAGAACCTTGCTAAAGCTGTTCTCTCTGGCTCGCAGTACATAAAATGGTGTGCTTTTTTTCAGGATGAGTGTCGCCTTCAAGCTGAGCGAAACAAGTCGCTCAGCCCCCAGTACCAATCACCTTTGGAATGCTCTCGGGCACTGCTGACCAGTTCTCTACCGGTCTTCAGCAGGCTGCCATTCCTGATCCATATCGAGATCAAGTACGGGCTTTGGGAATGGCTGCATGGAAAAAGTTAGAGGAGGGCCCCTCTGAACCCCCATTACAGGAGTCACCCAAAAAGTCCGGTGAGGATTTGGCCACTTTCATAGAAAGAGTCGAAAAAGCCTACAAAGAAAGTTCCCCCTGGCCCCCTGCAGAGACCAATTTGCAAAAATGCTGGTCTGGGAAGGCATGACAGGCGATCATAAGTTGGCCTGCGCTGGACTCAAGGACAGCTCTATGAGTAGATGGGTTGTAGCCACCCAAGATGTAGGGTCCCCCTCTCATCAGATCAAAGTTATGACATCAGCCTTACAGGCTTTCGCCGTGAGGACATGGCTGCACTAGAATGTGCACTCCAACAGGTCTCAGGGGGGAGGGACAATCTTGCTTTGGAGTGCGGCAAAGAGGGTCATTTAAAAGAATGCCCCAATAGGAAAAGCACCCCAATAACTCCTCAACCCCTAACTTGCCCCGCACCATGTCCTCGATGCAAAAGGGACTTCACTGGGCCAGAGATTGCAAATCAAGTTTAGCCTTCATGGTGAACCTTTAAACTTCCCAGGGCTATCCCCAGCCCCGTTAAATAAGGAAAAAGGTAATCAAAACACACTGGACTGTGCCTTTGACACCCGGACTTAGACCAAAAATGAACCTAACAGTCGGTGGAAAAACTTTCAAATTTCTCATCGACACTGGGGCTGACCGTACTGTGATGATAAAAGAGGAGGTCCTCCCTCCTGGCAGTTAGTCCCGGGTCCACCCCTACTGGGTGTGGCGGACAATCTACGTCATGGGAAACTGCTAACTGGCAGACCTGGATTGACCCTGACAATAATAGTGGGGAGGTGCGCCCTCTAGTGGTGTCAGGCCTAACAGCCAACCTCCTAGGCCAGGATATACTTGGGAAGCTGAGGCTTATATTACTACTAATCATAGGGCTTTCTGTGAAGATAGACTTGACCAGAAAGAAAATAAACAGTTTAAGGAAGGAAGGACCTACCATCCTAACTATAGAGATGATCCTCATTTTAAAAAATTAAACAAAAACATTCTCAGGTTCACCCCCAATCCTAAGGGCCACTGCTCACCCCCCCAGTTCCTAAGATTCAATGGGTGCCTGGGGACCCCCGTATGGAGTCGAGCAGTGGCCTATACCTACCCCTAAACTAAAACAACTTCATATACTCGTTAAACAACAATTGGCTTCAGGACATGTGCGACCTTCAACAAGTCCTTGGAACTCTCCGGTTTTTATTATAAAGAAGCCTAATGGCTCTTGGAGACTTTTACATAATTTGAAAAAAATAAATGAGAGAATGATAGCTTTTGGGACCCCCAGAGAGGGCTCCTTGGATTCCAGCCATTCCCAACACCCATTACTTAACCATTATCGATATTAAGATTGTTTTCTCTATTCCATTACATCCAGATGATATAGAAAAATTTGCATTCTCCATACCCTCAACAAACTTTCATGGACCAGACCTAAGGTTTGAATGGACTGTCTTACCTCAAGGCATGGCTAACAGCCCCCATTTGTCAATATTACATGTCTCATATCTTTTCTTCCTTGATTAATCATCCTAACATTTTATTCTACATTTATATGGATGATATTATTTTAGGTCATTCCAACCCATCTGATCTCCAAGACCTTACTGCTAAATGCCTTGCCATTTTACAGGCCAATGATTTTAAAGTGGCTCCAGAAAAGGTACAGACTGCCTCTCCCTTCAAGATTTTGGGCTCCAGGTTATCTCTTGATACTGTTTCTCCTGTCAAACCCCAGCTCCATATTCAAAAATCCTATACTTTGCCTCAACTCAAAAGGTGCTGGGAGAAATTAATTGGATGAGGCCCTGGATACCCATAACTACTGAGGAACTGTCCCCTTTATTTGACCTCTTAAAGGGTCTTACTCTCTCCTCTCAGATAACCTTTGCCCCTCGTCATGAACAAATTCTACATAAGGTACAACGGGCCATTGATGCTACTGTCCTAAAAGAGGTTTGATCCTAACTTACCTATCTCCCTCTGTATTTTCTCTGGGAAACATTATGCACTGCGCTGTTGGCCCAGGAAGGAGAACCCATCCAATGGATTCACCTCTCCCTTGGTGGAGTCCCCAGAGTTTACTCTATAACTAACCAGATTACAGACTGCATTATAAAGGGCAGGGACACCTCTGTCCGATTGTTTGGCATGGAGCCTCATGTCATTGTCACCCCCTTTAAGGTAACAGACTTCACTTGGCTTCAGAGAAATAACAACAGGGTTGCCATTGCCCTCGAGGGGTTTCTGGGTATAATTGATTGTCACTATGGTCCTTATAAATGGATGAGCTCCTTCTCTAGGTTGGAATGGAGACCCCCAGACTTTTTATCTAAACCCAACCCTGATTTCCTTACCGTATTCACTGATGGGGGCGCTTGGGAGCTTCCCTAGTTGTTTACCCTCCCTAAGGAGGGAAAAAGTCTATACCCATAAAGTCTATCTCCCATGAGGTCACAGGATCAACACATGCTGGGAAAAAACTAAACATACTATTAGCCATATGCTTCAATGCTTTGCCACCCTTGGATTGCCAGATCAAATCAAAACCGATAATGGTCCCTGCCGTAAGCAAAACTTTTATAGATTTCCTCCAAACCTGGAAAATCTCACTTTCCACAGGCATCCCATATAACCCACGGGGCCAAGCCATCGTGGAAAGATATCATCAAACTCTCAAATCTCAATTACAAAAACAAAAGGGGGAATCTCTACCCCACATGACCAACTAAAAAAGGCATTATTAACCTAAATATTTTAAATTTTTCTAAAGAAGATAAACACTTGTCCCTTTTTCAAAACATTGGACCTCAGCTGTCACCTACAGCTCCATCTGGGTCAAATGGAGGGACCCATTAACTGGGGCCTGGAGGGGACCAGACCCCCTCCTCACAGCAGGAGAGGATTTGGATGTGTCTTTCCTCAAGAGGAAAAAAGACCTATTTGGGTACCCGGCAAGAGACTTAAAATATTTACCCCAACAAGGGGATGATAATAATCAATCTTCCAGGGAGTGTCACACCCCTGAGAACTATGCCTCTATTTCTTCCCCAGGAACAACTGAAGGTATGGATGCTACTAGACCTGAATGAAGCCAAAAAGCTCCAGAGAGATTTACAGAAGAGGAGTCAGGACTCCTAAGACAACCTGCTGTAGACGAGCTTACATGGCTTTTTATTCCACCTTCTCCCTCCCCTTGGACCCCTCCTTCTTCTTGCTCTTTACCCTACCATCTCTCCCTCCCCTGAACCCCTCCTTCTTCTTATCCTCACTCAGGCCCTGTGTAATTAATAAGATTACACAATTCATTCACCAACAGCTTGAGACAATTAAACTTCATCAGGCCAAGGCACCACAGGTTTTGCGACTCAAAGACAATGGCTTTTCCACTTACTGGCTATCCACCTAACATCCCTCCCCGCCTCCATCGAAGACCAACGACGGGTAAGCTCTCAGACAGGCTGAGACAACCTAAGACAGGGCGTGGGTGGTCAACGGGGCTAGAGGCATAGTGCCCAGAGACGGGTAAGGTTCCAGAGGGGAACAACCTAGGACAGGGACTATGCCATCCACCGTTCTTACAAAAACAAAAAGGGGGAGATGTTGGGCTCTGCCGGTGTGAAGCCGAGTGGTTAGCCCAGCCAATCTTGGCCTATTCCCGGTAAGGCCTAGTCGAGCCTGAGTACCTGCCCTTGACTCAGCACCTAAGCTGAAACTGCCTCCACCCAGCTGCTGCTGACGTGATGAAATACTGTTGGCCCTTATACCTTTCTCTCATCCCTTTTCCCCCCCTTCCTCAAAGTATATTGGCCCTTATACCTTTCTCTCATCCCCTTTTCCGCCCCCTTCCTCAAAGTATATTGGCCCTTATACCTTTCTCTCATCCCCTCTTCTCACCCCCTTCCTCAAAGTACATAAATATCTCCCCTGACAATAAACGACGAGGGATGATCCCTCACTTCAAACCAGGTTTCTACCTTTACATAAGGAATGGATGATCCTCCGGTGCAATGCAGGTGTATACCCTTACTTAAGGAATAGAAGATCCCTCTGTGCATTGGAGGTGTTCACATTTACCTTCGGAATTGATGATCCCTCTGTGCATTGCAGGTGTTTACTATTGCCTAAGGAATGGATGTTCCCTGTGTGCAATGCAGATGTTTAACTTTAAATAAGTTATGGATGATCCCTCTGGACCTGTCAGGTGTTGACTTTTTCCTAAGGAATGGATGATCACTCTGTGCAATGCAGGTGTTTACCGTTATCTAACGAATGTATGATCCCTCTGTTAAATACAGGTGTTGGTCTTTACCTAAAGAATGGGTAATCCCTCTGTGCAATGCAGGTGTTTACCCTTACCTAAGGAATGGGTGATCCCTCTGTGCATTGCAGGTGTTTACTATTACCATTGGAATGGAAGTTCTCTCTGTTCAATGCAGATCTTTACCTTTACCTAAGGAATGGATCATCCTTCTGTTCAATGCAGGTGTTTACCTTTACCAAAGTAATGTATGTTCCCTGTATTCAATGCAGGTGTTTAACTTCACATAAGGAATGGATGATCCCTAGGCACCACACAGGTGTTGACCTTTACCTAAGGAATGGATGATGGCTCTGTACATTGCAAGTGTTTACATTTACTTTAGGAATGGATGATCCCTTGTGCGTTGCAGGTGTTTATGATTACCTAAGGAAGGGAATATCCCTCTGTTCAATGCAGGTGTTTACCTTTACCAAAGGAACTGGTGTTTACTGTATGCAATGCAGGTGTTTATCTTTACATAAGGGAGGAATGATCCCTCTGTGCAAGGCAGGTGTTTACATTTACATAATGAATGGATGATCCCTCTGTGCAATGCAGGTGCTTACCCTTATCTAAGGATTGGATGATCCCTCTGTGCAAAGCAGGTGTTTACATTTACATAATGAATGGATGATCCCTCTGTGCAATGCAGGTTTTTAGCTTTACCTAAGGAATGGATGATCCCTTTGTTCAATGCAGGTGTTTACAGTTACCTAATGAATGGATGATCCCTCTGTGCAATGCAGGTTTTTAGCTTTACCTAAGGAATGGATGATCCCTCTGTGCATTGCAGACGTTTATATTTGTCTTAGGAATGGATAATCCCTCTGTGCATTGCAGGTGTTTAGTGTTACCTAAGGAATGAAAGATCCCTCTGTTCAGTGCAGGTGTTTACCTTTACAAAAGGAATGGATGTTCTCTGTGTGCAATGCAGGTGTTTACCTTTACATAAGGAATGGATGATCCCTCTGTTTATTGCAGGTGTTTACTATTACGATTGGAATGTAAGATCCCTCTGTTCAATGCAGGTGTTTACCTTTACCTAAGGAATGGATGATCCCTCGGCGCCACACAGGTGTTGATCTTTACCTAAGGAATGGAAGATCACTCTGTACATTGCAGGTGTTTACATTTACTTTAGGAAAGGATGATCCCTTGTGCGTTGCAGGTGTTTACGATTACCTAAGGAAGGGAATATCCCTCTGTTCAATGCAGGTGTTTACCTTTCCCAAAGAACTGGTGTTTACTGTATGCAATGCAGGTGTTTAGCTTTACATATGGGAGGAATGATCCCTCTTGGACAGACAGGTGCAGACCTTCACCTAAGGAATGAATGACACATCTGTTCAATGCAGGTGTTGAACTTATTTAAGGATTGGATGATCCCTCTGTGAAAGGCAGGTGTTTACACTTACATAATGAATGGATGATCCCTCTGTTCAATGCAGGTGCTTACCATTACCTAAGGAATTGTTGATCCCTTTGTTCAATGCAGGTGATTACTGTTACTTAAAGAATGGATGATCCCTCTGTGCAATGCAGGTTTTTAGCTTTACCTAAGGAATGGATGATCCCTCTGTGTATTGCAGACGTTTATGTTTGTCTTAGGAATGGATAATCGCTCTGTGCAATTCAGGTGTTTACTATTACCTAAGGAATGAAAGATCCCTTTGTACAATGCAGGTGTTTACCTTTACAAAAGGAATGGATGTTCTCTGTGTGCAATGCAGGTGTTTACCTTTACATAAGGAATGGATGATCACTCTGGGCCAGGCAGGGGTTGACCTTTACCTAAGTAATGGATGATCCCTCTGTGTACTGCAGGTGTTGACCGTTACCTAAGGAATGGATGTTCCCTCTGTTCAATGCAGGCGTTTGCCATTATCTACAGAATGGATGATCCGTCTGTGCAAACCAGGTGTTTACCATTACCTAAGGAATGGATGATCCCTCTGTTCAACCAGGTGTTTACCATTACCTAAGGAATGGATGATCCCTCTGTGCAATGCAGGTGTTTACCTTTACCTAAGTAATGGATGATCCCTCTCTGCAATGCAGGTGTTGATCTTTACTTAAGGAATATATGATCCCTCTGTTCAATGCAGGTGTTTACCGTTATCTTAGGAATGGATGATCCCTCTGTTCAATGCAGGTGTTTATTATTACTTATGGAATGGAAGATGCCTATGTTAAATGCTGGTGTTTACCTTTACCTAAGGAAATGATGATTCCTCTGTGTAATGGAGGTGTTTATATTTACCTAGTGAATGGAAGATTCCTCTGTGCAATGCAGGTGTCCTTTTCCTAAGGAATGAATAACCTTCTGTGCAATGCAGATGTTTAACTTTACTTACGGAATCGATGATCCCTCTGTGCAATGCAGGTGTTGATCTTTACCTAAGGAATAGATGATCCGTCTCTTCAATGCAGGTGTTGATCTTTAATTAAGGAATGGATGATCCCTCTGTGCAATGCAGGTGTTGTACTATACCTAAGGAATTAAGGAATGGATGATCCCTCTGTTCAATGCAGGTGTTTACCTTTAGAAAAATAATGGATGTTTTCTGTGAGCAATGCAGGTGTTTACCTTTACATAAGACATGGATGATCCCTCTGGGCCAGGCAGGTGTTGACCTTTACCTAAGGAATGGATGATCCCTCTGTGCAATGCAGGTTTTGACCATTACCTAAGAATGCATGATCCCTCTGTTCAATGCAGGTGTTGACCTTTACCTAAGGAATGGATGATCCCTCTGTGCAATGCAGGTGTTGTCCATTACCTAAGAATGCATGATCCCTCTGTTCAATGCAGGTGTTTACCGTTATCTAATGAATGGATGATCCCTCTGTGCAATGTAGGTGTTTACCTTTATCTAAGGAATGGATGATCCCTCTGTTCAGTGGAGGTGTGGAACTTTACCTAAGGAATAGATGATTCCTCTGTTCAATGCAGGTGCTTACCCTTACCTAAGGAATGGATGATCCCTCTGTGCATTGCAGGTGTTTACTATTATCTATGGAATGCATGATCCCTCTGTTCAATGCAGGTGTTTACCTTTACCTAATGAATGGATGATCCGTTTGTTCAATGCAGATGTTTACCTTCACCAACGTTATGGATGTTCCCTGTGTTGAATGCAGGTGTTTAACTTCACATAAGGAGTGGTTGATCCCTCTGGGCCAGGCAGGTGTTTACCTTTACCTAAGGAATGGATGATCCTCTGTGCAATGCAGTTGTTGATGTTTACCTAAGGAATGGATGATCACTCTGTTAAATGCAGGTGTTTACCATTATTTTAGGAATGGATGATCCCTCTGTTCAATGCAGGTGTTTCCCGTTATCTAAGGAATGGATGATCTCTCTGATCACTGCAGGTGTTTAACATTACCTAAGGAATGCATGATCCCTCTGTGCAGCGCAGGTGTTTAATGTTACCTAAGGAATGGATGAACCCTCTGTTCTACGCAGGTGTCTACCTTTACCTAAAAAAGGATGAACCCTCTCTTCATACCAGGTTTCTACCTTTACTTAGGAATGGATGATCCCTCTGTGCAATGCAGGCGTTGACCGTTACCTAAGGAATTGATGATCCCTTTGTTCAATGCTGGTGTTCAACGTTATCTAAGGAATGGATGATACCTATGTGCAATCCAGGTGTTTAATGTTATCTAAGGTATGGATGATCCCTCTGTTCAACGAAGGTGTCTACCTTTACCTAAAGAAGGATGATCCCTCTCTTCCAACAACGTTTCTTCCTTTACTTACGGAATGGATGATCACCCGCTGCAGTGCAGGTGTATACCTTTATCTAAGGAATAGATGATCCCTCTGTGCATTGTAGGTGTTTATATTTATCTTTGGAATTGATGATCCCTCTGTGCATTGCAGGTGTTTACTATTACCTAAGGCATGGATTTTCCCTCTGTGCAATGCAGGTGTTTACCTTTACATAAGCTATGGATGATCCCTCTGGGCCAGTCAGGTGTTGAACTTTACCTACGGAATGGATGATCCCTCTGTACAATGCAGGTGTTGCCCTTTACTTAACGAAAGGATGATCACTCTGTTCAATGCAGGTGTTGATCTTTACTTAAGGAATGGATGATCCCTCTGTGCAATGCAGGTGTTTAATGTTACATAAGGAATGGATGATCTCTCTGTTCAACGCAGGTGTCTACCTTTACCTAAAGAAGGATGAAGAAACAAGGAATAGATCATCCCTCTGTTCAATGCAGGTGCTTACCCTTATCTATGGAATGGATGATCCCTCTGTTCAATGTAGGGGTTTACAGTTACTTAAGGAATGGATGATCCATCTGTGCAATGCACTTTTTTAGCTTTACCTAAGAAATGGATAATGTGTCTGTGCATTGCAGGCGTTTATATTTGTCTTAGGAATGGATGAACCCTCTGTGCATTGGAGGTTTTTACTATTTCCTAAGGAATGAAAGATCCCTCTGTTCAATGCAGGTGTTTACCTTTACAAAATGAACGGATGTTCTCTGTGTGCAATGCAGGTGTATACCTTTACATAAGGAATGGATGATCCCTCTGGGCCAGGCAGGTGTTGACCTTTACCTAAGGAATGGATGATCCCTCTGATCAATGCAGGTGTTTAACGTTATCTAAGGAAAGTATGATCCCTCTGTTCAATGCAGGTGTTTACCGTTATCTAAGGAATGGATGATCCCTCTGTTCAATGAAGTTGTTTACCTTTACCTAAGGAATGGATGATACGCCTGTTTAATGCAGGTGTTTTCCTTTACCAAAGTTATGGACGTTCCCTGTGTTGAATGCAGGTGTTTTACTTCAAATAAGGAGTGAATCATCCCTCTGGGCCAGGCAGGTGTTGACCTTTACCTAAGGAATTGATGATCGCTCTGTGCATTACAGGTGTTTACATTTACTTTAGGAATGGATGATCCCTCTGTGAGTTTCAGGTGTTTACTATTACCTAAGGAATGGAAGATCCCTCTGTTCAATGCAGGTGATTACCTTTACCAAAGGAACTGTTGTTTACTGTGTGCAATGCAGGTGTTTACCTTTCCATAAGGAAAGGATGATCCCTCTTAGGCAGGTGTTGACCTTTACCTAAGTAATGAATGATACATCTGTTCAATGCAGGTGTTCAACTTACTAAGGATTGGATGATCCCTCTGTGCAATACAGGTGTTCACCTTAACTATGGAATAGATGATCCCTCTGTGCAAGGCAGGTGTTTACATTTACCTAAGGAATGGATGATCCCTCTTTTCAATTCAGGTGTTTACGTTTATGTAAGGAATAGCATGATCCCTCCGTGCATTGCATGTGTTTACTATTACCTCAGGAATGTAAGATGCCTATGTACAATGGTGATGTTTACTTTTACCTAAGGAAAGGATGATTCCTCTGTGCAATGGAGTATTTTTCTTTACCTAATGAATGGATTATCCCTCTGTACAATGCAGGTGTTGACCTTTTCCTAAGGAATGGATGATCCCTCTGTGCATTGCAGGTGTTTACCCTTACCTAAGGAATGGAAGATACCTGTGTGCAATGCACGTGTTGACCTTTACCTTAGGAATGGATAATCCCTCTGTGCTTTGTGGGTGTTTAATATTACCTAGTTATGGAAGATCACTCTGTTCAATGCAGGTGTTTACCTTTACCAAAGGAATGGGTGTTCCCTGTGTGCAAAGCACGTGTTTAACTTTACATAAGGGATAGATGATCCCTCTCGTCCAGGCAGGTGTTGACCTTTACCTAAGGAATGAATGATACCTCTGTGCAATGCATGTTTTCACCTTTTACCTCATGAATGGATGATCCCATTTTACAATGCAAGTATTTAACTTTACTTAAGGAATGGATGATCCCCCTGCCATACAGGTGTTGATCTTTAACTAAGGATTACATGATCCCTCTGTTCAATGCAGGCATTTACCGTTATCTGAGGAATGGATGATACCTCTGTTCAATGCAGGTGTTTACCATTACCTAAGGAATGGATGAAACCTCTGTGCAATGCAGGTGTTTACCTTTACCTACATCATGGGATGATCCCTCTGCGCAATGCAGATATTTACTTTTACATAAGGAATGGGATTATCCCTCTGTGCAATGCAGTTGTTGATCTTTACCTGAGGATTAGATGATCCCTCTGTTTAATGCAGGTGTTTACGTTTATATAAGGAATGGATGATCCCTGTGTTCAATGCAGGTGTTTACCTTTACCTAAGGAATGGCTGGTACCTCTGTTCAACGCAGGTGTTTACCTTTACCTAAGGAAAGATGATCCCTCTGTTCAACGCAGGTTTCTACCTTTACTTAAGGAATGGATGATCCTCTGCAATGCAGTTGTTTATCAATGAATGTTGTTTATCATTTTCTATGGAATGGATGATCACTCTGTGCATTGCAGGTGTTTACATTTACTTAGGAATGGAAGATCCTTCTGTTCAATGCAGGTGTTTACCTTTACATAAGGAATGGATGATCCTTCTGTTCAATGCAGGTGTTTACCTTTACTAAATGAATGGATGATCCTCTGTGCAATGCAGGTGTTTACACTTTACCTTAGGAATGGATGATCCCTCTGTTCATTGCAGGTGTTTACCTTTACCTAAGGAATGGAAGATGCATGATCCCTCTGTGCAATGCAGGTGTTTACCTTTACCTAAGGAATGGATGATCCCTCTGGGCCTGGCAGGTGTTGACCTTTACCTAAGGAATGGATGATCCTCTTTGCATTGCAGGTGTTTACCTTTACCTAAGGAATGAATGATCCCTCTATTCAACACAGGTGTTGATCTTCTTACCTAAGTAATGCATGGATGTCTCTGTGTGCAATGCAGGTGTTTACATTTACCTAAGGAATGGATGATCCCTCTTTCCAATGCAGGTGTTTACCTTTACCTAAGGAATTGATGGTCCCCTCTATTGTCCATGCAGGTGTTTACTTTTATGTAAGGAATGGGATGATCCCTCTGTGCATTGCAGGTGTTTAGGTATTTTACTATTACCTAAGGAATGGAAGATCCCTCTGTTCAATGCAGGTGTTTAGTTTTACCTAGGGAATGGATGATCCCTCTGTTCAATGCAGGTGTTTGCCTTTATCTAAGGAATGGAAGATCCTCTGTTCAATGCAGGTGTTTACCATAACCTAAGGAATGGATGATCCCTCTGTGCAATGCAGGGTTTACTTTACCTAAGAAATGGAAGATCCTCTGTTCAATGCAGGTGTTTCCCTTTACCAAAGGAATGGATGATCCCTCTGTGCAATGCAGGTGTTTAACTTTACATAAGGAATTTATGATCCCTCTGGTTCAATGCAGGTGTTGAACTTTACCTAAGGAATGGATGATCCCTCTGTTCAATGCAGGTGTTTATCTTTATCTAAGGAATAGATGATCCCTCTGTTCAATGCAGGTGTTTACCATTACATAAGGAATGGATGATCCTCTGTGCAATGCAGGTGTTGATCTTTACCTAAGGAATAGATGATCCCTCTGTTCAATCCAGGTGTTTACCATTATCTAAGGAATGGATGATCCCTCTGTTCAATGCAGGTTTTACAGTTACCTAGGATTGGATGATCATCTTTGCAATGCAGGTGTTTACCTTTACCTAAGGAATGGATGATCCTTCTGGGAAATGCAGATGTGTTTACCTGTTTACCTTTACTGGAATGGATGATCCCCTCTGTTCAATGCAGGTGTTGATCTTTACCTGAGGAATGAATGGATGATCCCCTCTGTTCAATGCAGGCGTTTACCATTATTTATGGAATGGATGATCCTCTGTTCAATGCAGGTGTTTACCTTTACCTAAGAAATGGATGATCCCTCTGTGCAATGCAGGTGTTGATCTTTACCTAAGGAATGGATGAGACCTCTTTTCAATGCAGGTGTTTACTGTTATCTAAGGAATGGATGACCCCTCTGTTCAATGCAGGTGTTTTACAGTTACCTAAGAAATGGATGAACCCTCTCTGTGCAATGCAGGTGTTTATCTTACCTAAGGAATGGATGATCCCTCTCTGCAATACAGGTGTTTACTGTTATCTAAGGAATGGATGATCCCTGTGTTCAATGCAGGTGTTGATCTTTACCTGAGGAATAATGAGCCCCTCTGTTCAATACATGTGTTTACCGTTACCTTTCTAAAGAATGGATGATCCCTCTGTTCAATGCAGGTGTTTACAGTTACTAAGGAATGGATGATGGATGCAATGCAGGTGATCAAGGCAGATGATCCCTGTTGCAATGCAGGTGTTTTACTTTACCTAAGGAATGGATGATCCCTCTATTCAATGCAGGTGTTTATCTTTTACCTAATGAATGGATGATCCTCTGTGCAATGCAGGTGTTTACCTTTACCTAAGGAATGGATGATCCCTGTGCAATGCAGGTGTTTATATTTACCTAAGGAATGGATGATCCTCTGTTCAATGCAGGTGTTTACTTTTATCTAAGGAATGGATGATCCCTCTGTTAAATGCAGGTGTTTACCTTTACATAAGGAATGAATGATCCCTCTGTTCAATGCAGGTGTTTACCTTTACCTAAAGAATGGATGATCCCTCTGTTCAATGCAGGTTTTACCTTTACCTAAGGAATGGATGATCTCTCTGCAGGTGTTTACTATTACCAAAGCAAGTGTTTACCTCGACCTAAGGAATGGAATGGATCCCTCTGTGAAATGCAGGTGTTTACATTTACCTAAGGAATGGATGATCCTCTCTCAGCATTGTTGGTGTTTACCATTACCTAATGAATGGATGATCCCTCTGTTCAATGCAGGTGTTTACCTTTACCTAAGGAATGGATGATCCTCTGTGCAATGCAGGTGTTCATCTTTAACTAAGGAATAGATGAGCCCTGTTTTCAATGCAGGTGTTTACTGACATGTAAGGAATGGATGACCCTCTGTTCAATGCAGGTGTTTACAGTTACAGAATGGATGATCCCTGTTCAATGCAGGTGTTGACCTTTACCTAAGGAATGGATGATCCCTCTGTAGGTGTTTTACTTTACCTAAGGAATGGATGATCCCTCTGTTCAATGCAGGTGTTTACATTTACTTAAGGAATGGATGATCCTCTGTGCAATGCAGGTGTTTATCCTAAGGAATGGATGATCCCTGTTCAATGCAGGTGTTTACCTTTATCTAAGGAATGGATGGCATCTAAGGAATGGATGACCCGTCTGTTCAATGGAGTTGTTTACAGTTACCTAAGGAATGGATGATCCCTCTGTGCAATGCAGGTGTTTACCTTTACTTAAGGATTGGGATGATCCCTGTGTGCAATGCAGGAGTTCATCTTTAACTAAGGAATAGATGATCCCTCTGTTCAATGCAGTTGTTCACCGTTATCTAAGGAATGAATGATCCCTCTGTTCAATGCAGGAGTTCATTCTTACCTAAAGAATAAATGATCCCTCTGTTCAACTCAGGTGTTTACTTTTATCTAAGGAATAGGTGATACCTCTGTTCAATGCAGGTGTTTACCATTACATAAGGAATGGATGATCCCTCTGTGCAATGCAGGTGCTTACCATTATATAAGGAATGAATGATCCCTCTGTGCAATGCAAGTGTTGATCTTTAGATAAGGAATAGATGAGCCCTCTGTTCAATGCAGGTGTTTACCATTATTTAAAGAATGGATGATCCCTCTTTTCAACGCAGGTGTTTACTGATACCTAAGGAATGGATGATCCCTCTGTGCAATCCAGGTGTTTATATTTTCCTAAGGAATGGATGATCCCTCTGTGCAATGCAGGTGTTTACCTTTACATAAGGAATGAGATGATCCCTCTGTGCAATGCAGGTGTTGATATTTAACTAAGGAATGGATGATCCCTCTGTTCAATGGAGGTGTTTATCTTTACATAAGGAATGGATGATCCTTTCTGTTCAATGCAGGTGTTTACCTTTACCTAAAGAAGGATGATCCCTCTGTTCAACCAAGGTTTCTACCTTTACTTAAGGAATGGATGATCCTCTGTGCAATGCAGGTGTTTACCTTTACCTAAGGAATGGATGATCCCTCTGTGCATTGCAGGTGTTTACTGACATGTAAGGAATGATACCTAAGGAATGGATGATACCTGTGAATGCAACAATGCAGGTGTTTACATTTACCTAAGGAATGGAAGATCCCTTCAATGCAGGTGCATTAAGGAATGGGTGATTACTGTTTACCTAATGAATGGAATGGATCCCTCTGTTCAATGCAGGTGTTTACCTTTCCCAAATGAATGGATGTTCCCTGTGCAATGCAGGTGCAATTTACCATTTACTAAGGAATGGATGATCCCAGGTGTTGTGCAATGCAGGTGTTTATCTTTATCTAAGGAATGGATGATCCCCTCTGTTCAATGCAGGTGTTTACCATTATCTAAGGAATGGATGATCCCTCTGTTCAATGCAGGTGTTTTACCTTTACCTAAAGGAAGGAATGGATGATCCCTCTGTGCAATGCAGGTGTTTACTTTTAGGAATGGGATGATCCCTCTGGAATGCAGGTGTTCATCTTTAACTAAGGAATGATGATCCCTCTGTTCAATGCAGGTGTTTACCATTACATAAGGAATGGATGATCCCTCTGTGCAATGCAGGTGCTTACCATTATATAAGGAATGAATGATCCCTCTGTGCAATGCAAGTGTTGATCTTTAGATAAGGAATAGATGAGCCCTCTGTTCAATGCAGGTGTTTACCATTATTTAAAGAATGGATGATCCCTCTTTTCAACGCAGGTGTTTACTGATACCTAAGGAATGGATGATCCCTCTGTGCAATCCAGGTGTTTATATTTTCCTAAGGAATGGATGATCCCTCTGTGCAATGCAGGTGTTTACCTTTACATAAGGAATGAGATGATCCCTCTGTGCAATGCAGGTGTTGATATTTAACTAAGGAATAGATTATCCCTCTGTTCAATGGAGGTCATTATCTTTACATAAGGAATGGATGATACCTCTGTTCAACGCAGGAGTTTACCTTTACCTAAAGAAGGATGATCCCTCTGTTCAATCCAAGTTTCTACCCTTACTTAAGGAATGGATGATCTCTCTGTGCAATGGAGGTGTTTACCCTTACCTACGGAATGGATGATCCCTCTGTGCATTGCAGGGGATTACATGTACCTAAGGAATGGATGATACCTGTGTGAACTGCAGGTGTTTACATGTACCTTAGGAATGGAAGATCCTTCTGAGCATTGCTGGTGATTACTATTACCTAATGAATGGAAGATCCCTCTCTTCAATGCAGGTGTTTACCTTTCCCAAATGAATGGATGTTCCCTGTGTGCAATGCAGGTGTATACTTTTACCTAAGGAGTGGGATTATCCCTCGGTGCAATGCAGGTGTTTACCGTTATCTAAGTAATGGATGATCCCTCTGTTCAATGCATGTGTTTACCTTTCCCTAAGGAAAGGATGATCCCTCTGTGCAATGCACGTGTTTACCTTTACCTAAGGATTGGGATGATCCCTCTGTGAAATGCAGGTGTTCATCTTTAACTAAGGAATAGCTGATCCCTCTGTTCAATGCAGTTGTTTACAGTTATCTAAGGAATAGATGATCCCTCTGTTCAATGCAGGTGTTTACCACTACGTAAGGAATGTATGATTCCTCTGTGCAATGCAGGTGTTGATCTTTACCTAAGGAATAGATGAACCATCTGTTCAATGCAGGCGTTTACCAATATCTATGGAATGGACGATCCCTCTGTTCAATACAGGTGTTTACAGTTACTTAAGGAATGGATGATCCCTCTGTGCAATGCAGGTGTTGATCTTTACCTAAGGAATAGATGAGCCCTCTTTACAAGGCAGGTGTTTATTGATATCTAAGGAATGGATTATCCCTCTGTTCAATGCAGGTGTTTACAGTTACCTAAGGAATGGATGATCTTTCTGTTCAATGCAGGTGGTGATCTTTACCTAAGGAATAGCGGAGCCCTCTGTGCAATCCAGGTGTTTACCTTTAGCTAAAAAAAGGATGATCCCCCTGTTCAATAGAGAGGTTTACAATTACCTAAGGAATGGATGATCTGACTTTGCAAGGCAGGTGTTTACATTTACCTAAGGAATGGATGATCCCTTGGGGAAACTCAGATGTTTACCTTTACCCAAGGAATGGGATGATCCCTCTGTGCAATGCAGGTGTTGATTATTGCCTAAGGAATAGTGATTCCTCTGATCAATGCAGGCGTTTACTGATATCTATAGAATGGACGATCCCTCTGTTCAATACAGGTGTTTACAGTTACCTAATAGATGATCTCTCTGTGCAATGCTGGTGTTTACCTTTACCTGAGGAATAGATGAGCCCTCTTTTCAATGCAGGTGTTTACTGATATCTAAGGAATGGATGACCCCTCTGTTCAATGCAGGTGTTTACAATTACCTAAGGAATGGATGATCCCTCTGTGCAATGCAGGTGTTTATCTTTACCTAAGGAATAGATGATCCCTCTATTCAATGCAGGTGTTTACTGTTATCTAAGGAATAGATGATCCCTCTGTTCAATGCAGGTGTTTACCACTACATAAAGAAGGGATGACTCCTCTGTGCAATGAAGGTGTTGATCTTTACCTAAGGAATAGAGGAGCCCTCTGTTCAATGCAGGTGTTTACCGTTATCTAAAGAATGGATGATCCCTCTGTTAAATGCAGAGAATTACAGTTACCTAAGGAATGGATGATCTGACTTGGCAATGCAGGTGTTTACCTTTACCTAAGGAATAGAAGAGCCCTCTTTTCAATGTAGGTGTTTACTTACACCTAAGGAATGGATGATATCTCTGTGCAATGCAGGTGTTTACCTTTACTTTAGGAATGGGATGATCCCTCTGTGCAATGCAGGTGTTGATATTTAACTAAGAAATAGATGATCCCTCTGTTCAATGCAGGTGTTTACCTTTACATAAGGAATGGATGATACTTCTGTTCAACGCAGGTGTTTACCTTTACCTAAAGAAGGATGATCCCTCTGTTCAACCCAGGCTTCTACCTTTACTTAAGGAATGGATGATCTCTTTGTGCAATGCAGGTGTTTACCCTTACCTACAGAATGGATGATCCCTCTGTGCATTGCCGGTGTTTACCTTACCTAAGGGATGGATGATCCCTGTGTGAATTGCAGGTGTTTACATTTACCTTAGTAATCGATGATCCTTCTGAGCATTGCTGGTGTTTACTATTACCTAATGAATGGAAGATCCCTCTGTTCAATGTAGGTGTTTACCTTTACCAAAGGAATGGATGTTCCCTGTGTGCAATGCAGGTGAACACACTTGCCTAAGGAATGGGATGATCCCTCTGTGCAATGCAGTTGTTTACCGTTATCTAAGTAATGTTTGATCAATCTGTTCAATGCAAGTGTTTACAGTTACCTAAGGAATGGATGATTCCTCTGTGCAATGCACGTGCTTACCTTTACCTAAGGAATGGACGATCCCTCCATGGAATGCAGGTGTTTACCTTTACTTAAGGAATGGGTGATCCGTCTGTGCAATGCAGGTGTTGACCTTTACATAAGGAAAGGCTGATCCCTGTGTGCAATGCAGGTGTTTACCATTACCTAAGTAATGGATGATCCCTCTGTTCAATGCAGGTGTTGATCTTTACCTAAGGAATGGATGTTCCCTCTGTGCAATGCAGGTGTTCACCTCTTACCTAAGGAATGGGTGATCCCTGTGTTCAATGCAGGTGGTCACCTCGTACCTAAGTAATGGATGTTCCCTCTATGCAAAGCAGGTGTTTACCTTTACATAAGGAATGGATGATCCCTACTGGCCTGGCAGGCCTTAAGCTTTACCTAAGGAATGGATGTTCCCTCTGTGAAATGCAGGTGTTGATCTTTACCTAAGGAATACATGATCCCTCTGTTCAATCCAGGTGTTTACCGTTATATAAGGAATGGATGATCTGTCTGTTCAATGCAGGTATTTACCTTTACCTAAGGAATGGATGATACCTCTATTCAAGGCAGGTATTTAAATTAACCTAAAGAAGGATGATCCTTCTGTTCAATTCAGCTGTTTACCTTTATCAAAGAAATGGATGTTCGCTGTTTGCAATGCAGGTTTTTACCTTTACCTAAGGAATGGAGGATCCCTCTTAGCAATGCAGATATTGAACTTTACCTAAGGGATGGATGATCCCTCTATTCAATGCAGGTGTTTACAGTTACCTAAGAAATGGATGATCCCTCTGTGCAATGCAGATGTTGATCTTTACCTAAGGAATAGATCATCCCTCTGTTAAATGCAGGTGTTTACCATTATCTAAAGAATGGATGATCCCTCTGTTCAATGAAGTTGTTTACCTTTACCTAAGGTATGGATGATCCCTCTGGGCAATGCAGGTGTTTTTCTTTACCTAAGGAATGGGATGATCCCTATTTGCAATGGAGGTGTTGATCTTGACCTAAGAAATAGATGATCCCTCTGTTAAATGCACGTGTTTACCGTTATCTAAGGAATGAATGATCCATCTGTACAATGCAGGTGTTTAGCGTTTTCTAAGGGATGGTTGATCACTCTGTTCAATGCAGGTGTTTAGCTTTACCTACGGAATGGATGATCCCTCTGGGCAATGCAGGTGCTTTCCTTTACCTAAGAAATGGGACGATCCCTCTGTGCAATGGAGGTGTTGAACTTTACCTAAGGAATAGATGATCCCTCTGTTCATTACAGGCATTTACTGTTATCTACGGAATGGATGATCCCTCTGTTCAATGGACGTGAATACAGTTACCTAAGGAATGGATGATCCCTCTGTGCAATGCAGGTGTTTAGAGATACCTAAGGAATGGATGATCCCGCTGTCCAATTAAGGTGTTTACCTTTACTTAAGGAATGGATGATCCCTATGTGCAATGCAGGTGTTTACCTTAACCTAAGGAATGGGTTGATCCCTCTGTGCAATGCAGGTGTTGATCTTTACCTAAGGAATATATGGATCCCTCTGTTTAATGCACGTGTTTACCGTTATCTAAGGAATGAATGATCCATCTGTTCAATGCAGGTGTTTAGCATTATCTAAGGAATGGTTGATCCCTCTGTTCAATGCAGGTGTTTAGCTTTACCTAAGGAATGGATGATACCTCTGGTCAACGCAGGTGTTTACCTTTACCTAAAGAAGGATGATCCCTCTGTTCAACGCAGGTTTCTAAATTTCCTTAATGAATAGATGATCCCTCTGTGCAATGCAGATGTTTACCCTTACCTAAGGAATGGATGATCCCTCTGTGCAATGCAGGTTTTTACCTATCCCTAAAGAATGGATGATATCTCTGTTCAAGGCAGGTATTTACCTTTACCTAAAGAAGGATGATCCCTCTGTTCAAAGCTGGTGTTTACCTTTACTAAAGGAATGGATGTTCGCTGTATTCAATGAAGGTTATTACCTTTACCTAAGGAATGTATGATCCATCTGTGCAAGGCAGGTATTTACCTTAACCTAAGGAATGGGATGATCCTTCTGTGCAATTCAGGTGTTGATCTTTACCTAAGGAATAGATGATCCTTCTGTTAAATATAGATGTTTACCGTTATGTAAAGAATGGATGATCCCTCTGTTCAATGAAGGTGTTTACCTTTACCTAAAGAATGGATGATCCCTCTGGGCAATGCAGATGTTTACCTTTACCTAAGGATTGGGATGATCCCTCTTTGCAATGCAGGTATTGATCTTCAACTAAGGAATAGATGATCCCTCTGTTCAATACAGGTATTTACTGTTATCTAAGGAATAAATGAGCCCTCTCTTCAATGCAGGTGTTTACCGTTATCTAAGGAATAAATGAGCCCTCTCTTCAATGCAGGTGATTACCGTTACCTAAGGAATGGATGATCCCTTGGTGCAATGAAAGTGTTTACTTTACTAAGGAATGGATGATCCCTCTGTGCAATGCAGGTGTTGATCTTTACCTAAGGTAGAGATGAGCCATCTGTTCAATGCATGTGTTTACCTTTATCTAATGAATGGATGATCCCTCTGTTCAGTGCAGGTGTTTACAGTTACCTAAGGAATGGATGATACCTCTGGTCAACAAGGGTGTTTACCTTTACCTAAGAAAGGATGAACCCTCTGTTCAATGCAGGGTTCTACATTTCCTTAAGGAATGGATGATCCCTCTGTGCAATGCAGGTGTTTACCCTTACCTAAGGAATGGATGACCCCTCTGTGCTTGCATATGTTTACCATTACCTAAGGAATGGATGATCCCTTTGTGAATTGCAGGTGTTTACGTTTACCTTAGGAATGGATGATGCTTCTGTGCACTGCAAGTGTTTACTATTACCTAATGAATGAAAAATCCCTCTGTTCAATGCAGGTGTTTGCGTTTACCAAAGTAATGAATACTCCCTGTGTGCAATGCAGGCGAATACCTTGACCTGAGGAATGGGATGATCCCTCTGTGCAATGCAGGTGTTAATCTTTAAGGAATAGATGACCCCTCTGTTCAAAGCAGGTGTTTATCATTGTCTAAGGAATGGATGATCCCTCTGTTCAATGCAGGTGTTTACAGTTACCTAAGGAATGGATAATCCCTCTGTGCAATGCAGGTGTTTACCTTTACCTAAGGAATGGATGATCCCTCTTTGCAATGCAGTTGTTTACCTTTACCTAAGGATTGGGATGATCCCTCTTTGCAATGCAGGTGTTGATCTTTAACTAAGGCATAGATGGTCCCTCTGTGGAATGCAGGTGTTTACCGTTATCTAAGGAATAAATGAGCCCTCTCTTCAATGCAGGCGTTTACCTTTATCTAATGGATGATGCCTCTGTTCTATGCCAGTTTTTACCGTTACCTAAGGAATGGATGATCCCTCTGTGCAATGCAGATGTTGATCTTTACCTAAGGAATAGATGATCCCTCTGTTAAATGCAGGTGTTTACCATTATCTAAAGAATGGATGATCCCTCTGTTCAATGAAGTTTTTTTACTTTACCTAAGGTATGGATGATCCCTCTGGGCAATGCAGGTGTTTTTCTTTACCTAAGGAATGGGATGATCCCTATTTGCAATGGAGGTGTTGATCTTGACCTAAGGAATACATGATCCCTCTGTTAAATGCACCTGTTTACCGTTATCTAAGGAATGAATGATCCATCTGTACAATGCAGGTGTTTAGCGTTTTCTAAGGGATGGTTGATCCCTCTGTTCAGTGCAGGTGTTTAGCTTTACCTACGGAATGGATGATCCCTCTGGGCAATGCAGGTGCTTTCCTTTACCTAAGAAATGGGACGATCCCTCTATGCAATGGAGGTGTTGAACTTTACCTAAGGAATAGATGATCCCTCTGTTCATTACAGGCATTTACTGTTATCTACGGAATGGATGATCCCTCTGTTCAATGGACTTTATGAATACAGTTACCAGTTAACTGTGGAATGGATGATCCCTCTGTGCAATGCAGGTGTTTACAGATACCTAATGAATGGATGATCCCGCTGTCCAATTCAGGTGTTTACCTTTACTTAAGGAATGGATGATCCCTATGTGCAATGCAGGTGTTTACCTTAACCTAAGGAATGGGTTGATCCCTCTGTGCAATGCAGGTGTTGATCTTTACCTAAGGAATATATGGATCCCTCTGTTTAATGCACGTGTTTACCGTTATCTGAGGAATGAATGATCCATCTGTTCAATGCAGGTGTTTAGCGTTATCTAAGGAATGGTTGATCCCTCTGTTCAATGCAGGTGTTTAGCTTTACCTAAGGAATGGATGATACCTCTGGTCAACGCAGGTGTTTACCTTTACCTAAAGAAGGATGATCCCTCTGTTCAATGCAGGTTTCTAAATTTCCTTAAGGAATAGATGATCCCTCTGTGCAATGCAGATGTTTACCCTTACCTAAGGAATGGATGATCCCCCTGTGCTTGCAGGTGTTTACCATTACCTAAGGAATGGATGATCACTGTGTGAATTGCAGGTGTTTACGTTTACATTAGGAATGGATGATCCTTCTGTGCATTGCAGCTGTTTATTATTACCTAATGAATGGATGATCCCTCTTTTTCAATGCAGGTGTTTACGATTACCAAAGTAATGAATATTCCCTGTGTGCAATGCAGTTGTATACCTTGACCTGAGCAATGGTGTGATCACTCTGTGCAATGCAGGTGTTGATATTTAAGGTATAGTTGATCCCTCTGTTCAAGCAGGTGTTTATCGTTTTCTAAGGAATGGATGATCCCTCTGTTCAAAGCAGGTGTTTACAGTTACCTAAGGAATGGATGATCCCTCTCTTCAAAGCAGGTGTTTACAGTTACCTAGGGAATGGATGATCCCTCCGTGCAATGCAGGTGTTTACCTTAGTTAAGGATTGGGATGATCCCTCTTTGCAATGCAGGTATTCATCTTCAACTAAGGAATAGATGATCCCTCTGTTCAGTACAGGTGTTTACTGTTATCTAAGGCATAAAAGAACCCTCTTTTCAATGCAGGTGTTTACCATTATCTAAGGAATGGATGATCCCTCTGTTCTGTGCCGGTGTTTACCGTTACCTAACTAATGAATGATCCCTCTGTGTAATGCAGGTGTTGATCTTTACCTAAGGAATAGATGATACCTCTGTTCAATGCAGGTGTTTACCTTTACCTAAGGAAGGGGTTGATCCCCCAGTGCAATCCATGTGTTGATCTTTACCTAAAGAATAGATGATCCCTCTGTTAAATGCAGGTGTTTACTGTTATCTAAAGAATGGATGATCCCTCTGTTCAATGAAGGTGTTTACGATTATCTAAGGAGTGGGTGATCCCTCTGTTCAATGCAGGTGTTTACCATTAAATAAGGTATTGATGATGTCTCTGTGCAATGCAGGTGTTGATCTTTACCTAAGGAATATAGGGATTCCTCTGTTTAATGCATTTGTTTACCATTATCTAAGGAATGAATGATCTCTC
>JAEOAD010000483.1:0-26273 GCA_036365145.1 Orientallactaga sibirica
ACAACATAACACCACCAACTTTGATTTTGATTTTGACTTATCTCGGTGTCCCAGTACGATAACACTTAAAACAATCTGTTCCTAGCAAGACATCACACATTTAAAGAAGTTTGTTCATCTTTTTTGTTTATAGATTTCTTTCTTTTTCTTAAATAACTCCCTTAAGTACCCCCATACTAAATGAACATGTTTTTATAAAAATTCCAACTTTATTTCATGCATCGAAGTGAAAAGTAAATGAATAAATAAGGGACGTATTTTGCGTTTTTAGCCCAATTTAGCGGGTTTTAGGGGATTTAGAAAATTAAGAGATGTGCGATAACATAAAACACCCGATGAATATTTAAAAATAAATGCTAAAAAAAATTGTCGGGAGCTCTTATTGCCTTTTGTCGGAAAGTAGAGCGTTTTGACTAGTACATATGCCAATATATACACATTTCTAATAGAATTAAACTCTAATTGCGAATATAAATTTCGCAAACGGATGCCTCAAATTTCGTAAAAAATATTTGTCAGGTGTTTTATGCTAGAGGGAGTCGGATTGTCATATTGCTAACGTTTCTATTAGGTATTTATTTTTAAAACCATGCTCGTTTAGTGCATTAATCTACCATACTTCGTTTATACCTGCTTTTGTATATGGTTACACACCTAAAGAATTCTTTAATCTGTTTGTTTATCTTGTCAATCGGATCTGATGCATCTATGTATTTTATTTCACTAATTAAATTCTCTCTAGATAGCTTATCTATCGCTTTTAGCATCTCTTTTTGTGTTTGCAACAGATAGTCTATACCTTGGCTTTCTATTGCATCTAATGCTTGATCTCGTATTCTTGCTTTAAGAGTTGCTTCATCTATCATCAATACTGCTAGCTTATTTATTTGCACACCATCCAATATTGGTTTTAATTTTCAAACATACTTCATATTCTAGTTTTGAATATGCAAAGCTACTAATAAAGCTTCTATCTGCAATCACAATATTGCGCTTGTTTTTTTATTTTCTTAACAAATCATTTGTTGCAGCACTAAAAAGAAATAGTCTTGTTACCTCATCTAGTTCTTCTTTTAATACTATGTCTCTTATTTTTAGTCCCGTCTTTGTGCTCCCTGGTTGTTTTACAAATAAGACCGTATCATCATCTATTATCTTTCTATATCATCACAACTGTTTAGTTGTTCTTTTTTAGCAGTGCATGTTGTGTTGTTTTTCCCACTAAAGTCTATTCCCTCTATAACGTTATATACCATTTGCCATCTTCCTTGTTGCAATTCTCTTTAATTCCTGTTTTGTAGTCGCCCTCTTCCTTTGACAAATTGCAGTTATCGCCCTTAAATTAACAATGTCAGATAGAGTAATGTATTTGGTATTCTCATCTTAATATCTCCTTTTTAAGGCCTCTTTAGCTCCATTTATTGCTTTATTTTTTTGTTCTTGCAAGTTGCTTGCCTCCTGTGTTGCTCTAGCTTGTTTAGCTCATTTGTTAGTTCATCTATGTCTTTATCAAGCTTGTTTCTTGCGCTATTTAGTCTTGTGGAAGAACGTATTTGAAGCGGCGGATATATGCCTTTATTTATAGCGTCACTTAAATAAACTAATTTATTATCTTTTATTTTTTCATAGAGCCTTACTTCTTTGATATATTCTCTTAATAATGCAGCGTCATATGTTATTTTTTTATATTTATCTATTGCTTCTTTTGTTTTTGCTGTATTTCGTTAATTTGCTGTTGTTTATAATAATTCTTACTTTCATCATCTAAACTATTTTGATCTCCTTGTAATTCGATATTTAAATCCCATGAGTTTAACGTTATAGAATGAATTACTTTAGTTATTAGATGAGTTGAGTTTGGTGTGTAATCATCATAGATTATTGTTAGATTATTATTTGACTTAATAAATATATTATGTAACCTTGCATTGATGCTGACTGATTTGCTATTTACCTTATTTAGCATTGCTTTTGCTAACGCAACTCCATGACTATCATTCTTTGTATATCTAGTAAGGGTAAGCATACGTTCACCTTTGTTTGGCGTTGTATATTGTTTGTTTTGATTTGAGCTTATTATCATGCATCCATCATATTTATATTCATAATCATTTTTATCATCAGGTTGCTAAATCTTCCTACTGGTATTTTGTATGTAGTCTTTTGAATATTAAATGCATCTTTGAAAATTAATGTATTATTCTTGATAGTGAAGATGCAGTGAAGCTCGTCTGCTATCTTTTGGCAAATGGCTATTGGAGAATTATTTGCGAAATTAAGTGTATCTATATTAGAGCCTTGTTGTGTGAAGTCAATGTCAGTTTTTAGATTATACGCCCTGGCTATGTCTTCTAGCATCTCTCTATATGACTTGTTACAATAAGATTGTTGTTTTGGGTCTGTTATTCCTGATGTATAATCTATCGATGTCGCTTTGATTGTTATGTCTGTCTTGTAGTTAGATATATATTCTTTCACATAAAAGTTGCCCACTAATTCAAGATCATCTACGCTTCTACCTAGATAAAGCACTAAGTTAGTACCGTAAGTAATGTTGTCAATATTAATAGTAGGAGCACATTTGATAGTTACACAATCAATTTTAGCATTCGAGTTATCTTCATATTGCAAAGATGTAACAGCTAGTTTATTGGTTATATCTTTATTGTTCTTATCTTTGATTACAAAAATTGGAGTTATATAATCACTCATAATCACTCTTAAGAGACGGCAATAATACCTTTTCACCACCTTCAAATTTGTATTTGTCTAGTAAATCTATATTTACTAGTAAAAACAAAATATAGTCATAACCATGGTTTCTATCAATGTCGCCATAATATTGATTAAATATATCATCAAAACGTTCATTTTGCCTTGCCAAGTGAATTTGCATATATTATCCCTATGGTTTATCTATTTCTTCTTGAAGAAATTTAGGAATTAAGCTTTCAAAAATAGCGCTTTTTGGTTTTATAATGGTTGTTGCTACATCTGGCAATACTATCCTGTGTAGATTTGCATGAGTTCGTTCTGGATTTTTTGTCTTAAAGGGCTTTAGTTCTCTATATAAAAATGGATTGTATGAAACTTTTTTCCTCGTTAATAGCTCATTTCTCTTTTGCAGAAAAAAACAGGAACCCTGGCATCGTTACAGTTTTGTTGTTAAACGAAGCTGTTATTATCCCCTTGTCTTTATGACTTTTGGCTTATATGTGATATAGTTTGTTATATTTGGGTAATAGGAGTTTGTTATTACTTCTGCTACAAGCAGTTTATTGCTGGCTTTTTTGACTATTACTATTGGCCTACGGTTATCATGAGCTTCTGTTGTAAGCCCTTTGTGCACTTTGTTTATTTCTTTGTCATGAAGTCCTTTTAATTTTGTTGCTGTTTTATTTATCGAGCTTATTATGTTCTTTTTTAAATTCTTCTCAAATTCTTTAGCATCAATTGCTATCTTAATCATAATAGATATCCTTGCAAGCTATATTCCGTAATGAATGGATATGCTTTATTATATGCCATAAGCCATTGTTTGCTTTTTCTTGAAAGGCGATGTATCAATATCTTGCTGTATTGATTAGCACTCAGCATTAAGAAATCAAGAGGAACACTTTTTTCAACGCTTTTTTCAAATTCTTCATAATCAAATACTTGATTTAAAAGAACTACTGCATCAAAGCTAATATCCTTTTTTAAGACCGCCTGATTTGAAATAAAAACACCGCCAAATGTCTCGATTCTTTTAATTGGCATTTGTTTAGATACTGTGATATCAGAGACATTAGCTGTTACAAAGTGAGTGTTAGCAACCTTAGCTACAATAGCTCCCTTTGGAAAGGGGACCTCTTTATTTTTAAATTCTCTCTTTAGTTCCATTACCTATTTTCTATTTGTTTTGTTTCGTCTCTAAATCTTCCTTATTAAGTCTATTTTGTTCATCAATATGGCTTTTTGTTGTCTTTTTAGAGCCTGGTCTAATTTCTTGTTTATTGTGCGCCTTTACTTTGCTTGGTAAAGTTGCTTACCTGAGCAACAAGCCAGCACTAAGTGCGCCTAACATAAGCTATCTCGCTTGTTGTTGTAGTAGCAACATATTAATTAAATATTTAGACGGAGTTAACACAGACCTATGCCTTAGGTCATCTGCAATTGAAAGCACCTTATCTATGCGGTCTTTTAAAAATATGTTTATCATCTTTGCTGATAGATTTTATTCCTTCTAATAACACTAAAAGTCTTAATTCAATTTCATCTAGTTTTTCCATAATCAATTGCCCTATATGTTATATTAGTGCATCAAAGCTAAGCAATAGTTTTGCTTTTAAGCTCTAGCTACCTCCTTAGTAAACGAACGTTTTCTAAATACATGCTAAATTCACAGCAAGAAAGTTTATAATAAGCCCTAGCAAAATTTGATTCTGACTTGCGCATAGTCTAGTTTTCTTACTCTAATCATCTTTTTTGCCCTTTTTTTTCTTTTTTGTACGAAGTGAATATTTCTTCTTTTAGTCTGTTTATAAAAACAGACCTGTATCTACAAACAGATCAAATACAATTGGCTTTATTTTTTTAATTGCTATAAGCAATATGCTTTTCATGTCTTCACCTTTATTGGCCTTATATCTAGACATAACGCAATATTGTTATATCTATGTATTAGCTCATTTATCATATACGACTTACCTTTTATATAAATAATATCTCTAGCTCTTAAATCACTATTGTCCTTATAAAGACATGTTATAGTGTGTCTTACATCTACTTGGTTGTTGTAATCAACATCAGAGTACATTCTAAGGACGCACCTCCTTTTTACATTCTTACATATGAAATATTTCACCATTGTTGTTAATGAGACTTACAATCTCGTTAACAACAATCTCATTTAGTTGCATTATTTTTCCTTTATAAATACAAAGCGTCTGGTGCTATAGCACCGACAGATGCTTGTAAAAGATCTGTATAGACGACATGCCATCACTCAAGGTATGTTCATGTATGTCAATACCATCACCATGGAAGCTGACAATCACTTTAGAAAAGTCTCCAAATAAAGATGTACTTCTCATATTTAAGCTTTGTATTATTTTTTTGCCAGCTAGGTAATATTCATCTTTATATGTATCAACAAGGGGCGAATGATTATCTTTAGACTTTGTAGCACATAGTAGTTTTAAAACACATCATTACTTACCATAAATACAGCATTACTTATATCGTGGCCCTTAGTTACTAGGGCTGATACTATCTTGCAAGCTGCCTGATAAGATGGGATTTTAACAATATTTGCGTCAGTAAGTGTCTGAACCCCTGAATTAGTAATTCCCTTTCTGGCAGGATCACTGCTGCCATAGATTATTAAATCCTCCAATCTATTAATAATTGCAATTTTCATTTTGTCTTTTATCACATCTAAAAAACTATTAATACTTGAGGTTGTTAATTCATATGTAAAAAGATGGCTGTGGAATAATGTACATGGCACTAGACTTATATTTTTAAATGTAGGAGCTAATGGGGCTGTATTGCTGTTAGATGCGCCTAGTATTTTTGCCTTTAATTTTCCAGTTGAAATTGGGACATTTACCATGCCTCTTAAGCCATAGATAGTCCTACATAAAGGCAGTATGGAGTGTTTTTTGTGAAAGCATCCTCTATAATTCCCTATAGGAAAGGGAAATTATAGATTTAACATCAGCTTCTGAAGTTATCATAATTACTCCAATTAAGATTTCTTGCAGTAAACAAATGCTTTATTGTCGCTTAGCCCAATTCCAACTTGCCAAAAAGCCTCTATTCTTGTAATACCATCTTGCATATCAGGTACTCTTATCTCAAGTCCATTTCCAAATGAGCACACAATCACGTTTTTAAAGTCTCCATATACAAGTTCATCTTTTTTTATAGATTGGCTTATTACAAATGGTTGCCCTACCATCGTGTTGTTATCGCGGATCAAGTATTGAAACGAATGCTGACCTTCTGGGCAATACCTAAGGGCATTATATGTAGCCTTGTTTCCAACCCATATGGCATTTTGTGTTGGGAATTGTTGATTTGCCAAGACACTATCAATGGCCAGGGCCTTTGCTCCATCAGGAGAAGTAGCGCCTACATTCTTTAAAAAATCAGTATTAGCTGTATTTCCATCAGTAACGTTAGTAATACCTTTAGTAGACTGGGCAGTATCACCATAAAAGATAAGATTTTCAAGTTCAAACTGAAGGCATTTTTTAAGTTCATCAAACACAATGTTATCAAGCGGCATATTTGTATTTTTTATCGTTTCATAAGTAAGTTCAACAGTAGCCCTTAAGGTTTTTGGTGATATATCTATGTGCTTGGTTGTGAACTTTTGAGCATTGTCCTTAGTACCCTCATTTATATACTTTGATTTTAAAGTTGCAGTATTCACTGGAATTTAATCAAATTTCCAGTAATTCCAGTATAAACCCTGCAATATTGCAGTATTACTGCCTCTTTTTGACTATTTCGATAAATCTATCAGTATGTATATCTTGAGGAATAATGGCAGCTATATCAGTTGTTTTTAGTAGGAGCATTATCAAACGCCACACTATCATACCATTCATTAGGAACTAAGTACTGTTTAGTTGCTGGATCATAAAACTGCAATTCGCTCTCGCCTGGCTTACCAGTTATTATTCTTTCTAACGAAAAACCCATGTTTGCTTCCTTGAATTAAATGTATGTACACAATTTGTAAAGTTTGTAGAATTTTTTTGGAGTTTTAGTCTTTCTATTTCATCAGTTAGGCTATTTAGCTTATTTGTTAGCTCATCATGTATTTCTTTTTAGCAGATTTAAGTGCCACTTCCTGTGTATGATCACTCATACTATAGGTTGCTAGAGACTTCTCATTAACATCTAATGAGAAGTCTTTTATTATCTTTGCATTTGGGTCTCTGCTGCTCCCACACTGCTGACACTTCATGTATGACCCGTCATAGTAGGTTGATTATTTCCTTTTTTTTTTTTTTGTTTTTAAGCTAGATAGTCCTATTGATACACTATCACATAATCCGCTTTTATATTTTTTATATACCTGTTTACTTTCTTCTATTTCCATATCAAAAGAAACATCAATATCAATGCTATTTGGATTGCCTTTTACAAGAGTGTGGCTTGTGATTTTGCCAACAGCATTCTCCACTGTAGTGTCATGATTTTTAAATAACGTCCTTGCATTAAATTTGCAGCTATTGATATCCACCCTTATGCTGTATTGTTTGTCATTGTAAGTAAATACAATAGGAGCATCTGTAATAGCTCTAAATCTTAGTTGTTTTATCTGTTCATCTTTATCTTCTAATGGTAGGGCATTACTGAGAGAATAATTCAGATAGGTAGAAGACATCTGTGCTCCTTTGTTGATCTACCTTTATTCTAATAAGTGGAGTACTACGGTTTTCAGATAGTTTTTTATTAATTAGCGCATTAATCTGCCCTAGTATCTCTGCTAATTCTTTGTCCCTATCTAATTCATGTAAATGTTCTGCATATTCTTTACCTCTATTTGCCAGAAGCTCGCTCAACGTTATTTGCCCTGAACTTAGCAGCTTTGCATTAGCGTTTGCTTCTTTAAAGGGATCTATATGTTCCCATGAAGGCGTCTTAAAATGAGTAATTAGCAAGTATTTCATATTGTTGTTGATATGTTATATGTGACTTTATGAATTCATATTCAAGCCATTTTTTAAATATTTTTGAATGAACTTCTTGAAGTATTGTTGATTGCAAGCTTTGATAAAAACGACGCTCTGTCGTTGCCCCGTGTCTAATGCTTGAATAATTTACTTCACTTAGATCTCCTGTAAATGTCGCATACGAAATACCAAGTGAGCTTGCTACTTGCTGTAAAGCCATCTTTAATAAAATTCGCTAGATTTGGAGGAGATGGCATTGGGTTAAATACTGGGTCCAATCCTGCATCTAGTATTGGAAAGTCGCCTAGACTTGCTTGGCTTTTATATATGCTGGCGTCTTCTTCGTCATTAATGCAGTCCAAATCAGAGCTTTCGCTACTCCTCATAAAGCCTGATGCTGTCGCAGCTAGTATCCTCTTCTTACTTCAGACGTTGTCAATTTTTAATATCATGTAGGGTACTTATGCAACTAGCTAGTATTGATAACCCGCGCCTCTGATTTACATCTACTTGTCTATAAAAATGAATTACACAATGGCCATCTAATTTAACCCTTTGCTCCTTAGCATTAAATACATAATATGCAATTGAAAGCTATTGTCTCTATATTTAATACCATTAAATATATTCTCGTGCTCATTTGTATAAGTTGTATCTACTCTAAAAGTATCAAGCAAGGTCAATTTTAACTCATCTTCTATGATTTGAAAGAGTATAAACACTTCTGCCATCCCTCAAATAATGAGTTAGTATCTGATGTTCAAGATATGAAATGATTTGCCGCTACTACTAGCGCTAATACACCACAAATTAAAGTTATTCTCAATTTCTAAATTTAATTTTGGATTATTTGTTTTACAATCTAACCTAAAACCATTTGCTCCATATATCTCGCTATTCATCTTTAGAAGATAGCCAGATATAAGAGGATTATTTACGCTAATGCTTCTTGCTTGTTTAGCTATTTGAGAGTGAATGGCATTTATATTTGTGTTTTGCATCAAATCATAGTAGGTGAAGTTTTCATTACTCGGACGCAATGACGGAAAGTTATAAAATTGGATGCTCTGTTATGTGTCTTGCTTGTTGATTTGTTTTTATTTTTAAAGAGCCCAAACATTAAAGGCCTCCCCATCTTCCAAGGAGTTGCCGTTGAAGGCAATCTACGTTTCTTTCTTTTTAATACCTCTATCTGTTTGCTAAGACCATCTAGTGTTTTAATAGCATCAGCTTTTTTAACTCTAACGCCATCTATTTCTATCTCTTGTGTTAATGGGTTTTTAGATAACTCCTCAGATATCGCGATTGCTGCTTTTCTAAGATTAGATGAAATAATTACATTATAGCTACCCTTGCATGAACCTTCATCATCTACCAGAACACCATCTAACCTAGCCTCATCTACATCACTAGTGCCTTCACTAACGCCACTGCCATCCAGGTATATGTAGTCATCAGCTGGATTTACGTCCTGCACTTTGTCATGTACCGACGTCTCAGGCATTTTTGATGGGTACTGTTATCTTTACTACTTCTTTATGCTCCCGTGACATACTAATCCTTATTAACAAGATAAGAATTAGTTTAACAGACAGTGCACTGCGGTTTTACATAACTTTACTGCCACAGACGAACACCCATCACTTGGTTTAAACAACAAGAAGGAACAGGCAAAAAAGCAAAAAAGTCCAACTCCCAAGTTTGTATCTCTCGATACAGACTTGGTTCACAACACCCCAACGTAAAACTGTTTCATATTATTAAGGTAACAATAATAATAACGACGATACGAATTTTAAGCATCACCTTTCACGGCGACAGCGTAATAGCAATAAAACAACCTATAAAAATCAAGATAATCAAGAAAAACTTTTTTATTTGAAGAATATTTAAGAATATTGACGAACCAGCAAGATATTACACAGCATTGCGGCCATACATTGGCCATATACATTAAAGTTAGCACCTCATAAGCCAACATTAGCTTGGGTGCAACAACGATGGCTCATCCTCCCAGCCGCTAACGGTGGCTCTATTTGTGCTAGGCCTACTTTTAAGAGCCACTAGATCATCTTGAGGCATCGAACTTTATGGTAGATAAATTAGGCTTTCGCCTAATCACCTAGACCAACGTCAAGGCAGTCCAGATATATTTAAACAGGAGGGGTCCATAAGCGTTGCGCATAATTCACGTTTAATTAGTTAACAAACTAAATAGATATACAGATTTTTACCACAACAAGAGTATTTAGCACTGTTAACGATAGAGGATATGATAAGCTATATATGGCCAGCTATTAGAAATTCAAAAAGGCCAATCCATCTATACAGCAGCTCCTTAATCCTCCTTCACAGACAGCTGGTTTTAAGGCCAAAACGGGCAGGACTAAGTTCAAACACATTAGCACACTAGACAAGGTAGCTGAAAATAATCTAAATATGTGTGGTTAATAAAAAATAAGTAGAAAGGCTGTGTCATGAGCTATGACTTTATAAATTCTAAGAAATATACAGGCGTTAGATATAGAGAAACTAAAAATGGCGATATAAGATATTATATTAGATCACAACAAAATGGAAAAAGATCTCAAAAGATGATAGGTTTAGCATCAGAGAGCATGAATGAAAAAAGAGCCTATAGGATACTAATAGATACCAACGTTGCAATAAAACAAAGAGATCTAGATTTTAAAAATAACTTTGATAAGTTTTTAGAGTATGCAAACATTGGCGTCACAAGCAGCACCATAAAAACTCGTGAGTGCATCTCTAATGTCATTATTAGTTATTTTAAAATCCAAAGTTAGACAAAATAAAATCCTCCCATGTAGAAGAATTTGCAGCGTATTTAAAAAGCAAATATGCTGCGTCATATTCGCTTAATATCATCACTTTCTTAAAACGATTTTTCAAATATCTGATCAAAAGTGAGATGGTTTTAAAAACCCCTGTGACGATATTAAGATGAGGTCTAAATCATATGAAAGGCGCTTTCTAAGTAGTGAGGAGATACAGATCTTATTTAGATGCGACAAGTTAAAAAGAGATAATGTACTACATTTGTTTTGGCAGATTGTGTTTAGAGGTAGGAGCTAGATTTAGCTCTATTTATAATCTAAAAATAGATGATTTTAGCAATAATGGTATAGTTAAGATACATGATGTTAAAAATGGCTCATTTTATAATGCAAAAGTAGATGCAGACACTGTTGTTTTAGTAAAAGAATATTGTAAAGGCAACAATATCAGCAGATATCTATTTCATAAATTTAGTAAACAGGGCTTGCGGCTTAAAATACAAAGAGCGCTAAACAGGCTATTTAATAAAACGTAACTGAAAACACGAGAGTTGTGATACATACGTTTAGACATACATTTGCTAGTACACTAGCTAGTGCTGGAGTGCCGATACACCATGTGCAAAAATGTCTAAATCACAAACAAATATCAAATACGATGATATATGCGCATCTAGCTAAGGACGTGTGGCTAGAGCACTTTAGCGTAATGCATAAGGTAGTCAATGCACAACATCATCAAGTCAGCTTCTTAAGTGCTGGGTCTATATCTACTTTGTAGCCTATAAGATATAACATACGGTTTGTGTGGACTTTGGAGCCATGTATATATGTACTATCGGTTTTTAATGCTTGGCCATACTACGTACCTTATATTGCCAAAGATATAGTCTCCGTTTCTTTCAACCCTGTATTCGCCTATTTGCGTACCGCTAGCATTACCATAAGTTCGTGGGTAACGAGTGTTTAATGTATCAAATGTAGAAGATCTCATTGTTGGATGCGGGAGAGACTGAGTTCCAGTAGTTAAAACCTTATCTTCTTCTTTTTGTTGGCATGATGTAATAATCAGTTGGTAAGTCTGGCAGGGTAAATGTATCTCCATCTTCACTAAAGCCAGATTTACCTTTAAAATAATTATATGCATCTTCATATTCATTTTTGTCTAATTTACTACCTGGCGTTTTATAATTACTTGGCAGAATTCCTGTAAATAATCCAAGCATGCCAATAGTACATCTATCGCTTGTAATTAATGCAGCAATAATCTGAGTGATTTTAGAATTCATCGTATTTTGAAAGCTTACAAACTCATTCCTTGGTATGTTTTTATAGTCATTAAATACTACTTCACCTGGTCTTGCATTAATTGGAAGCTTAAATATTAAATTAAAGTTAACTCCATCGTGCAGTGGGCATTGCACTTCTCCTAGTAACACAAGCTTGTTTTCGTTATTTATTACGCTAACACCCAACATTTCTGGCTTTTTAGATAAATCTACATTTTCTAATATTATCTCTAACGTTAATGCGCCTTGTTCGTCCACATATTTCACAACAATGTCTGATGTGTATTATGTATTGCTTTAGACTTTCATATGTTGAACTCCTATTTTTGACAAGGTTTATTACCTTATCCCTATCATCTTTGTTATCATTGTTTACCCCATAGAGCAGACACTTAGTAATTGAATTTTGTAAAAGATGAAATTACTGTATTTGCTTCATATGCCATTACTGCGTTTTGAATGTTAAATTTGCTCATTAGTAAATCCTTTTACTTGATAAATATATCTTTTGAAAAAGAAATTGTCTTTTATAGTCAAACTCATATTCTACTGGCTCTACAAATATTGTTATTACTGCTTTTGATCTCTTAGAGATTTAAATCTATTTGTTAGAGCTAACACTTTCGTGTAATCTAGATTTGCCTTATTTCTTGTTCCTATGTTGAATGTATATGGTGGAATAAGTGATGTATTTTCATGTGTTTCAATTGCTATATCGCCTAGTAGTGGTTGTAATGTATCTAACATACCCCTTCTTGTTCCTAGCATTGAATTGCTGGCCAGCGGAATTTTAAGCAATGCTTTTGCTACTTCTAGGGTTCGTCTTGAATATTAATGCCAAATGTATTTGCGATGTATTGAATGCGCTCTTCATACAAATCTACATCATAAGGAAACCCTAATTCGGGATATATATATGTTTCTAGCAAATTTTTAAATAACTCTATAAAGGGTGTGAAGTCTTTCATGAGCTAGCCTTGTTAAAAGTTACATTACCAAGCACCAGTAATGTCTCCTTGTCTATAGGCTTTATAGAGCTTTTTTGTTATATCATCTATCGATGCTTCTAATACACTCTTGTTAAAAGTAATAAGACCATACAATTTACTTACATCAATACTGTCTGATATCTTTAGGTTGCTAAAGTAATCTGTTAAACTATGTTGTATTTCCACACAGGTAGCGTCATAGTCTGCTTCTTGTGTCAAAGTTAGTGTAATATTTGGGTTTATCGTTTTATGGATTGCTTTTTAACTGTTTTGCTATCTGTTAGTGGAGTTACTAGTCTTAATACATCATATATCTTTTGCTCTAATCCTTCTGCACCATCGTATATTATTAGTACCTTACCAGGCCCGTCGTTATAGCATATAACTTCCTTCACACCTGGTATTTTAGAGTAGAATTCATATGCCTCTTTTGGTCCTGCCGTGCTAAATCTAGACTGTGCTAACTGAACCTTTCTCTTAATTCATCATCACTTTCCTTTGATTGTAAGTAACAAACTTACTTAGCATTTCAATCTTATCTATGTCTGGATTATGGTTATATAGTATCGTTGTTTGTATATCCCCACTCTTATTGCATTCTAAATAACTCTACTCCATTATGTGTAACCGTTACTTCATTTAAAAGTACTGCTATATCACCATTACTGCTTTTAAATTTAGTTCCATTTTTTAGAGTCACCTCTCTACCGTTTTTTGATGTAATTTTAACTTTAGCAATAGGCAGAGAGCCCTCATGTCTGCTTAGTCCTGCTAGCCTTACTAAGGCGTCTAAAAACTCACCTTGAGCATAATCTATGTACATATTAGAAATATGGTATTTTAATTTGGCATCGACTAATGAGAACATGTAGATGATGTATTCAGAATATTTAAAGGCTTCTAGGTCATTATCTATATCAATATTATGTGACGCTAGAAAATCTTTTGAATGTTTTCTTATATCGTCAAAGTTAAGAGAACTAAGAAAGTATGGTAGTTTCATGTATTTCCCCTATGTTCTCTATCTTGCCATCTATAGTTACTGATATCTGATTTTCATTAGCTTTAATTCTAATGCTAGATAGCACTAATCTTGGTTCATATATTTCCACTTGCTTCTTTATTTGATTTTGCAAAGCAATAAAATTAATATCGCATATTCGCTTATCCTGGTACAGTTCCTTATTAATTCCAAAATTAGGGTTTAAAGGAACACTGCCTTTAGATGTGGTAAGAATTAACGATAGGTTGTTTTTGATTTGTTCTAGCATGTAGAAACTCATATTTGAAGCGCAATCCATATGTTAACTGCATTTGTTTTATATTTGGTATTTTGATAGGAAGTTGACAAATTAAATTCATAGATATAGCCTATATCTTGCATATCTTTGTAAGGCAGTTGTAACCTTGCAGGTAAGATCTTTTAGTCTATCTAGACTTTCATCCACTATTAATACATCAAAGTTTAAAAGTGTTGTTATATCTTTTAATTCACTAAAACCGGCAGCCTCATTTACATTGCAAGCTCTTATTCCTTGTATCGATATACTATGTCGCAGTTCGTCATTTACAAATGCTTCTCCACACACACTTACATCCAAGGAAGTTTGTTGCTTTATTAATTGAACTATATTGTCTAATCTGTTAAATACTGAAATTTTTGACATAAATCCACCCTTGTTTAAAAATCATCAAGGTTATGCTGCCTTTTGCATAATTAGCGACAGTGCCTTCAAAAAATTAGTTCTTTGAGAATTGAAATTACTAAAACTATCCATCCATGGAAGAGGGTTAATATCTCTGCTATATATACTTTTAATTTTACGGCCTTAAGTCTGCTGTCTGCCAAGTACTCTATATAATGTCTTATTAATGCTGGAGAAAGACCTAGTATTTTCCCGTTTGTGATGTATTCACCCCAGCTCGCCTCTATGTCTACTGCGCTTTTAAACATCTCTGTGACTTCATCTATTAAATTATTTGTAAAAGATGTGTTTCTTCCTTATATAAGGAGAGTATGATGTTTTCAAATAGTCTTAGATGAGTTATCTCATCTCTTTGGATAAATCTAATCATGTGACCAGAGCCAAGCATCTTTCCGCTTCTAACTAATGCATAAAAGTACGCAAACCCGCTGCAGAAATATATGCCTTCTAGTATTTGATTAGCAAAGCATGCCTTTTAATAAATTTTCTTTAGTTGGATTTGCTCCTAATTGTATGTATACATTTGCTATGTAGTCATTCTTGCTTTTAGTTGCATATCTACTCTCCACATATCATAAATCTTATCTGTGTTAATAGATATGGATTCAACCATTACAGCATAGCTTTGAGAATGAAGTGCTTCTTCAAATGCTTGGCGAACTAGCACTAAGTTTATTTCCGGGCATGTTATGTATGGATTGATGTTATCTACTAGATTATTTGTTTGTAAACTATCCATAAATATTAATTGCGCTAATGCTCTGTCATAACTACTCTTCTCGATATCGCTGAGAATATGATCATATGTTCTTTTATCTTCAGTTAAATTGACTTCTTCTGAAACCAAGTATTGCTTAACATTAATTTCAGAGATCATATGCCCATTGATATTTGATTTTATTAAGCTCAAAATAGATGTTGGATTACCACCAAATATTCTTCTGTCATTTACGTGTTCATTTGAGTTTGGGTTATAGATTGGTTTTTAGCTACAGCAGACATATCAATATCCACTGCTGCCAAAGCCAAAGCTACCACGCTTAGTATCATTTAATTCATCTACTTCATGTAAAGTAACTAGCGGTATTTTGCAAATAACACCTGAGCTATGCGATCACTGATATTTATAACATAATCACTTTTGCCAAAATTAGCCAATATTACGCCTACACTACCTCTATAATCACTATCTATTGTTCCTGGTGAGTTAAGAACAAATATCCCATGCTTTAATGCTAATCCACTTCTAGATCTAATTTGCAATTCATATCCTTGCGGTAATTCAAAAGCAAGGCCAGTATCAACTAATTTGATACTATTAGGGAGAATTGTTACCCCTTCTATTGTATGTAAATCAAAGCCAGCAGAACCACAACTAGCATATGATGGCATTATTGCCTTGTCATGTAATTTTTAATCTTAATATCAATTTTATTATTCATGCTCTTCCTTTTAAAGTCTAAATGCCTCATTTGAATATGTAAGCTCTATATCAAACACCACCGCAGCACATTCATTGTCTTGTGTTTCTAGTCTTGCTTGCCTTAAAACTAGCGTTTGAATATTGTCACTAACTTCTTCTAGCACTCTTAACACATCATTACTCAGCTTTGGCATGGAGTTAAAATAATCTATTATAGTTAGTTGAAAAGAAAGAGTATCAACGCTAACATATCCATTGCCAACCATCTTGTTAACAGCAACATTTCCGATATAAGCGACAGGCACATATCCATCCTTTATGGTGCCACTTAAATGTAGCAATAGGCCTAATTTGTCTTCTAACGCTTCTTTAAATATGTTTATGCAACTAAACATACAATTATTCATTTACCCAATCCCTTCCTAAAAATGAATAATCACTTCCTAACAGCGTTTGCATCTGAGCATTTGTTGGGGCATTGATTGTGATGTGGTTTGTTGTTGTGTTATTGCTGTTGACCTGAGAATTAGTATGCGGCAGAGAAGGTATATTTATTGACCAATCAAATCCTCTAGATCCAAACAAAGAAGTCATTGACTTTACCCTGCTTGCAACTACTTTGTTCCACACATTAGCAAACCACATAGCAAAACTGCTAAATGTTTCTTTTACCCAGTCAAAAGCACTGCCGAAGGCTGAAGTTATCCCATTGTATATATCTTCCCAATATTCTGCTAGCAAAGATAAACCAACAAATAAAGCTCCTATACCAGTAGCAGACATAAGGCCCTAAGAGCCCAAGTAGTATTTGTTATATATAGCGGGGCTAACTTAAATAGCCCAATTACAGGAGCAAATATCATCCTCATAGCCAAAAGAGAAGCCCTAAGTAGAGTACACCCTCCTATTAACCCTATTACTCCAGCAATCAGATACACTAGTATGCTTTTATAGTTGAGTTTGCCTTCATCCATTTATACAAAACATCTATTACATAAGTTATCCACTCTACTAATGGTTGCAACACTGGCAGTAAAGCGTTACCAATAATAATTGCAATTGTTGCAATAGATGTCTTAAGCCCATCTAGACTAGAAGTAAACGTACTCATTACCTTTATTGAATTCAGCTTCCATAGAGCCTAGATACTCTTTTTTAACTAGTATATCTTTTAGCTTTATTAAGTTTTCACTATTAGCAAGACCTACTATTTTGCTGAATGACTTTGCCCAAACATGGCTGTAACTAAAGATAGACGATCTTTTGTTTATTTAACGCATCAAAAATGCATCTATGCCTGCCATAGCGTTCTTCTTCATGAGCTCTTTGAAGTGATATGGATTTAATCCTAACTTCATAAAAGCTTCTTTAGCAGCACCACCCTTCTCATGTAGCCTGTTTAAATCTGATAAAAAGTCACGAAGTCCAGTGGCAGTATCTTCAGCCCCATACCCCAAATCTGCGATGGCAGCAGCAAGCGCTGCACTCTCTTTTGCGCTAAGTCCAATTGCTTTTGCGACAGGCGCTACTCTGCTTGTAGCTTCAAACAGCGTCTTTGCATCTTTGCTAACATGATTACTAAATTCATTAATAACATCCCCAACCTCCCTAATCTCTTTTATATCAATATGAAACCCAGCCCTTAAAGCTCCTATTCCTTGCCCGATCTTATCTGTACTTTCATCAAAATGCAGTTGCCATCTTGGATGCTAACTCAGTGGCCTCTATAACATCGTCTTTAACAATACCCATTTGTGCCATAGACTGTGCTAGGTTTGCTATATCAGATGTGCTCTTCCTAATCTTCCTGCTTAGATCTACGATCTCTTCGCTAAAGCTAGCAGTCTCTTTATTGCCTAAATTTAGCACCTTAGCTACTCCAATCATATCTTTTTCAAAGGAAGAAGCAGATGCTATTGGCTTTCCTATGAAGCCATACAAGGCCCCTATTGTTCCTAGTATTTTGATGTAAGCCTTTTTAATTGTTTTTTGCTTCTTGTGTGTCAATAACAAATTTAGCCTTAGATGCTGCAATTATAGACTGCTTTATTTTTGCTATTTGACTATGTATTTCTTCTGTTTTATCTTTTGTGTTCTTTAATTCAATAAGCTTAATCTTATAGTTTTCATTCCATTTATTAAATTCTCTAACTAAAGGGGACACTGATTTAGTTTGAAGCCTTTTATTGCATTATCTAGCTTTGTTAGATCAGGATCTATTGTTAGCCTTACTCCCATTTATTATTCTCCAGCCTTAAACTGTTTTACATATTCTTGCCCATATTCATCTACTAATCTAAAGTTAGTTTTATTTTTTTGATGTTTGGTATATCTTGGAATTTAATGTCATAGTAGAGTTCACCATTTAAAATGGTTTCATTATTGTTTTTATCTGACAGTTTGATATCAAAGTTGATAATTACATTATTGTTTTTAAGGTATCCATGATACGTCTAAAAGTGAGACTTACAAGCTCTAGTACCATATCAGCACTTCTATCTATGAGGTCTTTTTGAAATTCATATATTTTTAAATAAGTTGTCACAAATTAGAGTTCTTGTTATTGTCTTATAGTCTTTATCTAGAGTGCCATCACCCCATATCCTAATGCCCATATCATATACAGCAGTAATAACACCAAGCGTTCTTAGCTCATCAGCAACACTCTTGCTTCCAGACATATGCTCTATATAACTAGAGTTGTCTATCTTTCACAACACCTGGTATTTTCTTATTAGATGGGCTTCTTCCAAATTTAAGTTCACCTTCTATTTCTTTTTAGATAAGTTGCCAGCAAAAAGCAGACAACGGTCTTGTAGTTTTACTTAGCATCAGCTCTTTTTACTTTTGGAAAGTAACTAAGGCCCTATTTGAGTTAAGAGAGTTTAGTTCTGTTTTAATATCATTTAGAGTAGTTTTTTCTAATTCAAACAGGAAAATAGCCTTAATCTCATCACATACAGTATGTAATTTATCAAAGTATTCTTTGCCTTTCAAATCAGGCGCTAATATAAAATTAGGAGATGTCTGAAAAAACTTTAAAGTGAGTTTTATCTCCTCTATAGCTTTTTTAATAGCAGCCTTCTTTTTGCCTTCCTCATTATCAGTCTTATAACTACTAACTAATATTTCACAATCAAGATTGCAGGCTTCTAGATCTTTTAATACTGCTTCTATATTTTTATTATTATATTTGTTCTCGGCTAGAGCACTCTTTAAATCTCTAAAGTACTTAATGTGGTTTTCAGTTGCTTCACCTATTATTCCAATAATATTATTTGGTTTAAACTTAGTATCTGGTCTAGGCTTAACTGTAAAATTAACAACACTTCCAAATTGACCTTCTTGCGCCATTATTACTCCTTAGTAGAATACATTTCTTTTTAAAATAAGCCGCATTATTAGTTAGACATATGTATTTATTAGCACTAAAGTCTCCTATTTCGCTAAGTGAGCATCCAAACACTTGACAAATCATGTGACATCCCTAAGGTAGTCTCTAAAGGGAGGTTTGTTATTCCGTGCAAAGCTCATTGCTAGTTATAGTATTTATCAATCTTGTGATTTCTGTAGATGGTAGATCTGACAACTCTTCGTAGCTAATTGTCGGATTTTGACATTTCTTCAACTGCTTTTAGTGCAAATTTCATCATTACTGATGGTGTTGAATTATTATTTATGTCATATAACTCCAATAGCTGTAGTAACTGCAAAAAAGAAGGTTCTTTTAATGTAATCCTTGTTTTGTTATCATCATTAAAATAAAATTCAATTATTTTTCTTCTAAAACAACTATATTGCAATCTATTTTCTATCATCGTTGTTTTGCTTTCATTAATTAGTTGTTCTGTTACATCCGTATTATTATTTTCCATGTTTATCCTTTAATTGTTTTTGTTCTTGTTTATAAATATAAGCTCTTAAGTCTTTAGCATTTAGTTTTAATAAATCTCCATTACCAAAATCTATTTTCATACAACTATTCCTAGTGATTTTGTATAAGCTTTAACAGGAGCAAATACATCTACTCCGCCGTACATAAGAGTGTCGCTGTCATAGTTATAATACATAAAAGGCACATTGCTAAATGATTGAGCATACATATTGCATGAGAGCGTATAAGTAACTTCAAGTTGATTTTTAAGCGCTAATTCATTTGTTTCATCAGACAAAATAGTGCCTAACGCTAGTATACAAACTCCTCTTGCATTCATAAAATTACCAGCTTGCACTAAGTGATATCCAATTCCAACTGACACTTCAGGCAGAGCCATAAGAGGCATCATTGTTTCAGGACCGCTTCTATTAATAGTAAATTTTAATTCAAGCGGCTTTATAGAGGGCAGTCTTATTTTTCCTTGACAATTAGAATTAGCATCTTCGTATACTTCATATTCAATTTTTGGCAATGTTACTGATCTTAAGACCCTGCCAAATGCCATGCCATCAATGAATAAATCAAGTCTGCCTATTACTTCAGAACTAAATTTGACCATACAATCCTCTCTCTACAAAGTAATTTCTATTTCGCAAATAGAGCTCGTTTGCCTTCATAAGCTCTATGCATTTGTGTCTTACAAACAACCATGGTTCTGGCAAAAAGACTGTCTTACTTCTGATATTTCCAAAGTATTTGAACTGTTTTTGGATGGTGGTATAGTTAATTTTTTGAGTTGGTGGTATTAGATTGGCTGCTTTTGCTATTTGCACTAGTTCATGCACTCTCCACATTAAGCTGTTACTCACATAAGCAGCCCTGTATTTTTTGTTTAATATATATCTAATTTCTAACCTATACCAATTCTTATATCTAGCCCTCAATTTATCTTTTGTTGTATTTAGTTTGTTTATTAAATTTGTTATATAACAAGGCTTTTGATATGTGCTTATGGGTTATATTATTGAAATAGGTAGTTTTACTATTTGTTATATTAAATGTAGATACATTGCTATCTAAAGTTGCATTAAATGCTTCTCTTATATTGTCCACTAATTCTCTGTGTGGTGTGTCGCGAGTTTGAAAATCAAGCGCTATATCACAGGAGTTAACCTTAAATCTCTTAAGTAGTAAACTTATCGTTAAAATTGTGTGTTCATATACATACTTGGTTGGTTGACTTAATGATGGCGCTATCACTGTCGCGTAGGTATCCTTAGACTTGTGATGTCTTTTGCTTTATCCAAACTAAAAGCATCACCGATTAAAATGATTATTGCATTAGATATGCCTCTACACCTTTTAGAACAACTTATGTAATAACATTTAGTGCTATCTATAATTTGATTTTTATATTTACTTTTTAATATCTTTGTTAGTGTTTTATTTTTTTCCAATGGTTTTATGTTTTTTAATTTGTCATGCTTGCCTAGGTAGTTAAATAGCGTTTTAGTAGTAACTCTAAAATCAATAGTATCTATCCCTATGTTTGGAAAAACACTGAAATTCGAAATGGTCTCTATGTTCATCTTTTTTCTTCTTCAGTAGGTGAATCAAAGTTAAATAAATCAGGTTCATCCTTATTGTTTCTTCTATTTACCCTAACATGTCTTACTGTATCTAGCCTTTTTACAATATTGGTGTCGCGTGCGACTTCATGTCCACACAGTGCGCCATCTATGTATTTTTTTCTATGTCCTTGGGTATTTGGCAATGGAGATAGATTAGTTGTTTGTATTGCTCTGGCAGACTAAGCTGGTTATGTAATGCGTATTGAATACTGTTAACATTATTAGCATAAATAGAATTGCTGCTAGGCGAAATAATGACTTGTTTTTTCTTTATCAGCATTTTTATGCACTTCTTCAATATTTTGTCATAGATTTCATGCTTTATCTCTTTATAAACACTATCATCCAGCTCTATTGCAAAATAACTTATTAATTCTTTTTACTTCATATAGGTCGTCTATTAAGTAGTCATTAATGCCATCTACTATGAGAGAAAAGAGTTTTTGGGTGTCTTTTTTAAAAGAGCGTTGCTGTTTTTACTATAGAGATGCATATGGTCTCTTAGGGATTTTAATCTTAGTTCTTTTGCAATAAGCCATACAATATCGCTTTCATCTACATTAGACAAATAGATAAATTCGTCAGACAATCCAAGCGCTGCTTTTAGTATATTAGGACTACTTAATTCAACACTCAATCTGTGATAAACAGCTATATATGCGTATTGAAGAGTATGAATACATAACCCTAAATCATTAGATACTTCAATACAATAGTTTTAAAGTCATATCTTGTGATATACATAGATGGCGATAAACATTTATGTATAGCCCTTCTACATGTGAGCAATATATTTCTTTATTGACAAACTAAGATTTTTATATACAAGCATTTCATCTTTTCCGAAATTAGAAAAATGAAGTTAGCTATGTTGCTTAATTTATCTTCTAGCATTCTTATTTCTTTTTCAAGACACAACTAGGAATAGCATATACAGTGTCATCAACACTAAAATAAGAATTATTCATTTGTTTGATGATTGGTCTTGATTTTGGCTTTAATTTATAAAACAATGAAAATAACTTCCTAAACATAATCCACTACCTCAAATGTGAATTAAGATTAGAAGCTAATTAATGGGGCTAAAGTGCACTTGTTTAAAACCAACAACATCACTTTGTCTAACGCTACCAACTAATTAGTTGCCTAATCTCATCAATTAACTGTATTCTACTTAAAAATGTCTCAAATCAAGCAATTTAAGAAGCAAGTTTTCGCTTTTATCATTTTTATATTGATGCACAATACTTGCAATCTTTAACAAGATTCCCACTTTCTAATCCATTTTATCGTTTTATGACACTATTTATCTATGATGTATCGCACCAATATTATTTGCTTTCGATACACACCCCCGCTTTTTGAACATTCCAGTTTACGTTTTAGGTACTTTGATTACCACATGGACATAAAATGAATATCCCACCTTTTTCCGCTCTACATATAAACTTGCTCATTTAGACTTCTTCTCGCTAGCGCTCCTGTCGTCTTTTGTTTTGGCTTCTTGTTATAGATTATTCTAGCTGCTATAAAATGTAGTACGAACAAATCTAATGCCTCATTTCTTTCTCTTGTTTTTATAAACCTGTGTATAGTCCTCCCTCTTTTTATATTCAATTTGCATAGTCTCGCTATTTAATTGATTGAAATACTCTTTATTGTACGTTATTGGAAAGTGACAATAACCAAGCCCTTGTGTTTGTGTATCAAGTATTCTAAATACTTCTATTTTTGTCCTCGTGGTATCTATTACTAGTAGTTTTGTGGCTTACTTGTATATCTATACAGCATGCTACTTGCTATTTTGTCATAACCTTTAGTTGGTATAAAATATGGCTTTTCTTGCAAAAACTATATACTTTTTCAGTGTTATAACCACTGTCTATAAACACATATTTAGGAACAAGCGTCTTTTTGTCTTCTCTTATGAGTTTAGTGGCAGTTAGTAATTCATACAGCTTATTCCACAATTCATTAGTATTTGTATCACCTCTCAATACACAATATTCAATTCCCAATTTTCATATAATTCACCCCATCCTCTAAACTCCACTTCTACCCTATCTTTTTGGACATCTATTGCGCATGTAATGAAATTAACACTACCTGGTAAATTATGTTTATCATAGCATTCTGCCCTGTCATACAAACCAACTTCATTTATTTCAAGTTTAGGTGGCTCATATGTCTTACACAATCTAGTATTGATAAAAACCTGTTTATCCACCTCATCTGTAGAATTGATATATTCTTCCACTAGATTGTCCATTGACAATTGCATGCTATATAGCGCATTTAATTCAAATCCAATAGCCTTACCGTCAGCAGCAGGATTATTTTCCTTCCATTCTCCTTTTTTAACAGCATTTATCCTATCTCTTTCGCTCCATAAACTTCCGCAATCAGCACAGCAATATCTAGCATCATATGGTGGTGTGTGTTATTGAATTTAACTGCTCAAATTCTAGTGTCTGGCTATGATCGCAATACATACATGGCACATAAAACTTCATTTGATTTGTTTTTAAATATTCGTTTTCAATATAGGAACTATTTTTTTAGAGTTGGTGTACTAGCTAGTATTATCTTGTGATCTTTGTATGTTGTTGTTCTCTTATATGCTAATTCAATAGCTCTCCCCCTCTTCTGTAACCCCACATCTATCTACTTCATCTACGATTAAAATTCTAATTGGCTTACTTGCCAATTTAGTAGGACTATTACTCCCTACTATTGACAAAGATCCCCCTATGAAATATTTATTTAGCACATTGTCTCTTGCCTCTTTGTGTGTAATTTATCGCTTAGGTATTCATTGTCTCTTATCATTGAGCTATACGTCTTTAGAATATTCTTCTGCTGCTTCTTCTGTAGGTAGCAACAATAATATGCTGCTTGGATCTTGGCTTATGTAGTAAGCTATTGTATTGTTTAGCATCTCAGACTTGCCAACTTGAGCTGCAAGCATAATGACTATTTTTTTGATACTTGGGGTCGCTAATTGCTTTTAATACATCTCTTTGGTAAGGAAAGGCTCTGTAAAGTCCACTTTTAAAAGAGGCATCACTGCTTATTATTCTAAATTTTTCACTAAATTCTAAGAGATTATAAGGGCTCTTAAATCTAAACCCTACAAATACTGAATTATAGATTATTCTATAACGCCATCGCTCTGACTTTTCTTTTTTTTTAACATATTATTTATGTTGCTAGCGCTAGACAACTTCTCAAGAATATTATTAATTTCATCTTTGATCTCTGCCCTTTTGGATCATATTCTTTCATATAAGCTATCAATCTTTTCATGTAGAGTGCTTTGAAATATAGATGCTAATTGTGGCAATTCAGCAGTAATTATTTCAATTGGGATTAGTTCATTTTTTTCTTTAGCAGTTTTTACTTGTAGATTATCAATTTTAGCTTGTAACAATCTCTTACCTAAGTCATTTATACTGTTCTCTTTCTTTGCGCTAATTAATGATATATACTTAGTGATTGCCTCTAATCCAAACGATTTTCCATTGCCTCTTGGCTCACCAAATAAACCTTCGTCCTTATATCTGTAAGCAGCGCTCTGACTTATTCCTAGTATTTCAGATAATTCTAATACATTAAATGTTACTTCCTTGTGTTTATCTTTCATGACTTACTGGCCTTTATTGCATCGCTTTTGTCTGGGTGCGGAGCACCTATAACAGGACACATACACTCCCCTGTCACTACACCACTAAGTGGTGTGATATTGCTTCCTAAATTGATATTAGAAGCCTTTATAGTAGCCTTATCGCACACACTATTATTATTTTCCTTAGACTCTACTTTTAGTACCCCATCTTTGTATGTTATAGTAGTGCCATCTTCATAAGATATAACCTCAGCATCAGGATTATTCTTAATTAGTTTATTATCTTTGTTTACGTAGCCGAGTATTAAAAATACTGAGGTAATGTGGATCATAAGCACAATATACATCATCATCTATTTTTGTGGTATATAGTGAGTTTTAAACTGATTACTAAGCATTAATGATGGAATAAACCCACTTACTAGTTCATTAGACTTGACTTTTAGCTAGTCCATCATTAACATCAACAATCTTACAAACTATGACTGTCATATACTAACCTTGCATTAGTGATAGTTCCTGGTCCTTGTGGTGTAGTTACAGTTCCTGCAATAACACCTTTTTGCACAACATCTAGCACTCCATCACATACGCTAGTTAGCATTACTCTCATGTATTCGCTATTTCCAAATCCTGTGTTTGCAATTAAATTGTTAATCGTATTATCTACAATTGTTTTACTAGCAAATCTTTCATATTTTTACCTCATCACCTAAGATAAATTAATAATAACATGTAGAATGTGACATATTTTGTTAAGTAATGTTTGTAATTAATAAAAACTTCACACCATAGCTTTAATTACTCTTGCCTTGCAATATGAATCAATTAAATAAATGCATTTTTTGTCTTGTGGTATTGGAGCAAATTTAGCAATACCCCCTGCCGTTTTTTTTGGGCCAACGCCCATAGCCTAAAAGCTCAGGTTAGAGCCATTTTTGCTCTAAAACCATTCAAAGTCAATGCAAAAAACTTCCAGAAGTTTAGTGCCAATCACCCTAGAACTAAAAAAACAACCTCATCTTGCCCCTATCTCTACCTTATATATGGCTCTACTGCACCTTTTCCCATTTCAGAACTTCTCCAGAATTATTTTAAACACCCAAATTCTAAAATACATTAAGACATACTTTTTTGAAATTTGATCTTTTCAAATAAACTAGGCAGTTCTGCCTTATTAAAATACCTAACAAACGTATCTAACGAAATTAAAGCTCTGTATCCAAGGCTACGCACCCCTATAATCCTGACAAATTCATTTA
>JAEOAD010001868.1:0-26672 GCA_036365145.1 Orientallactaga sibirica
AAGGCCACCCTGGACTAAAGTAAAACCCTACCTTGAAACACCAAAAACAAAAAAAATAAATAAAGAAAAGAAAAAAAAAAAAAGGAAGAAACCTCCCCCAAAGAGACTAAGATGCATTCATAAGCCCATGGTGAGAACCACCAATGGCACTGAGGATGACCCTCAGTGGAATGTGGATGGGGAATAGTGGCTGGAGGCACTGGAAAGCCCATTCTCTGTCTCTCTTCTTTCTCCGCCCCTCCCCACTTGCAAATTAATAAGAAAATTACTTTAAAAAGAATTAAGCCATGTGTGTTGGTATACACCTTTAATCACAGCCCTTGGGAGGCAGGAGGAGAATCAACAGAAGTTAGAGGTACCCTTAGACTACATAGTGAATTCCAGGTCAGCCTGGGCTACAGTGATACTCTGCCTCAAAAAGCCAAAGAGGGCCAGGCATGATGACACATGCCTTTCATCCCAGCACTAGGAAGGCAGAGGTAGGAGATCTTCATGAGTTTGAGGCCACACCAAGACTACACAGACATTAACAGGTCAGCCTGGGCTAGAGAGAGACCCTACCTTGAAAACCCAAAAATAGATTTAACATATGACCCAGATATATCACTCCTAGCTTATATCCTGAGGACTCTTCTCACTCCCTTAGAGAAACTTGCTCAACCATGTTTATTGCTGCTCTATTCACAATGGCTTGGAAATGGAACCAGCAGAGATGTCCCTCAAGTAATGAATGGGTAATGAAGATGTGCTCTATTTATACAGTGGAATTCGAGTCAGTATAGGAAAATGAAATGATGAAATGTGCAGGGAAATGGATGAATCTGGAAAATATTACACTTAGTGAGGTCACCCAGGCAAGAAGGACAAGTGCTGCATGTTCTCTCACATATGTGGATCCTAGCTAGAAATGTTTGGACTTTTATGTGGGTTGAGGTTAAAATTAGGAGCAGAGGCCAGTAAGGTACAAAAGGGCTATCAGAGAGGGAGGAGAGGGGAGGAGTTAAGGGGATGGTACTGTACTTACAAAATGAGATGAACAGATTAGTGGGGGTACAAGGGCCTAAGTAGGGTCATGGGAAGGGTGGGGGGGAGGGTTAATCAAAATTCAAGATAAGCAATATGGAAGCCTGTTCTTTTGGATAACAGCACACCCAGAAGCCACAGACTGTTACCAGAAAGATTTCAGTACCAGGGGTCGGATACCTTCCAGTGAGTTGTTGGATAGTGAGGTCCCTGAGGCCCCCAAAGCATTACAGGCCATTGTCAATGCTATTGATTTCCCATTAGAAATAGATGCTGAGACCCTGTTGCTGAAAACTCCACATGCCTGGGCTGAAAGATCACGGAGAACTCAAGCTGGAGCTGAGCTGAAAACCTCCTCCCTGTAGACCAGCTGACAGAAAGGTGGGAAAAGCTCCACTGCATGCAGCCCTATGGGAAACAGAAGTCATCAGTGGTGAAAACAGTGGGCACTGCAAGCCTCAAGTTTGGACAGCCAGGCCAAATGACCGCACAGGTGCAATAGTGGCATGTCTGTTATGGGGAAAACCAACTGCTCTCTAATTTGACTAGAGGCCCACTCCACAGGAGGGAATGCATGCCTGCTACTGAAAACCTAATCAAAAGCCTATGGTGGAGGAGTGTAATGCCTGCTCTTAGCCTGGCTAAATGCATATATTATGCTCAACAAACTGTCCTGTGGGCACTTTATTGAACATTCATACCCATGTATTAATGCTACTTTCACTTTGGGCTAGAGAAGCCTCCCTTTTCAGATGGCGGTGACCACTGGCATGACCCAACAGGCACCATGGCACTGACAGAGGAATAGTCAGCACTGAAATAGCTCCACCATGTCTTCCAAGGTTCAGGGTCCATTGAGGAAAAAGTGGCAGAAATAATGTATGAGCCAAAGGAAGGGAGGACTGCTTACAATGCAATGGTTCCAGAGAGAAATTGGCCACAATATCCATGACCTAACAGTGTCCGGCAGTACCTTCACAGGACCTTCATGATAGGAGGGAAAGATGACATCAAAATTAAAGAAAGACTAATGGAGAGAGTGAGGGGATATGGTGGAGAATGGATTTGTGAGGGGAAAGTGGGGGGAGGGGAGGGGATTATCATGGTTTATTGCCTGTAATTATGGAAGTTGTCAATACAGAGTCTTAAAAGGGGGTCAATTGGGCTGATGAGATGGCTCAACAGATAACACTTTGGCCTGCAAAGTCTAATGACCAAGGTTCCATGCCCCAGTATCCACATGAAGCCAGAAGCATAAAAAAGCACATGCATCTGGAATTTGTTTGCAGCACCTGGAGGCCCTGCCATGCCAATTCTCTGTCTCTCTACCCCTCTGCTTGCAAATAAAATAAAAATGATTTCTAATATTTATACTATCACACTCACTGAGGAAGAGTCCTAACCTGACACAAAAGCTTATCTCTAGGGGACAATAGGGAAGAATGGGATGTATAGGCACAGAGGGTGAGAGTAGACCTACATCTTTGTGCCTCTCTTCAATGTTTAAATCACATGAGTTCTCAGAAATTTTAAAAATATGGCTGATATTGCAAGGCATGGTGGCACATGCCTTTCATCCCAGAACCTAAACTTGTCCTCAATTACTGACTACATCCTGTGTCAGTGGATGATCATGTTCAATTCCAAGGCTGACTCTCCAGTACTGCACTGGGTCCTTTCATGGGGATTTCTTCATCCAGGTGCAGTTGTGTACACCTATAATCCCAGCTACATCCAGATTACAAGTTTGAGGCCAACCTGGCCAACAAAGTGAGTTTCTGCTTCTTTCTAAACAAGAGAGGGGCTGGAGAGATGGCTTAGCGGTTAAGGCGCATGCCTCCTAAGCCTAAGAATGCCAGTTCCAATCTCCAGGTCCCACGTTTAGCCAGATGCAAAGTGACACAAGGGCACAATGGTGCACTTGCCCACAAGAGTGCACATGCATCTGGAGCTTATTCACAGCAGCTGAGCCTGCTGGCGTGCCCATTCTCTGTCTTCCTCTCCCTCTCTGTGTATCTCTCTCAAAAAAAAGAAAGAAAGGGAGGGTTGGAGATGTGGCTTAGCAGTTATGGCACTTGCCTGCAAAGCCAAAGGACTCAAGTTCAATTCTCCAAGACCCATGTAAGCCACACACACAAGTGGTACATGCATCTGCAGTTCATTTGCAGCCTCACGAGGACATGGTGTGCCATTCTCTCTCTCCCCCTCCCTCTCAAATAAGTGAATAAAAATTAAAAAATAATAGGCTGGAGAGATAGCTTAGCTGTTAAGGCACTTGCCTGCCAAGCCCAAGGACCCAAGTTTGATTCCCCAGAACCCACATAAGCCAGATGTATATAGTGGCCCTTATGTCTAGAGTTCACTTGTAGTGGCTACAGGCCCTGGGGTGCCCTTTCTCTCCGTCCTTCCCTCCCTTCACCTCTCTCTCTCCTCCCAACCCCAATAAATAAAAATAAAATATTTAAAGAAAAAAGAGTTAGAGAAAAAATTTAAAAATTAAAAAAGAAGGGAACTTCCTCAAAAACCTCAGATGCATTCATAAGCCCATGGTGAATACCACCACCACCACCGAGGAGGATCCTCAGTGGAACGGGGATGGGGAATAGTGGATCCCATGAGAGATATAGGACCAACACACAATTTGTCCATACAGTGAAGTTCATAATTAACAACAAAAATACAAGAGGGGACAATCTTGATAGTAAACTACTATCCTCATGGATTAAAGCCATAAACAAGGACCTATACCTGTCTCTGACTCAGATGCAATTCATTTTTTTTTTCATTTTTAAAATTTATTTATTTGCAAGGAGAGTGCTGCTGCAAACAAAGTACAGATGTAGCCGGATGTGATGGCACATGCCTTTAATCCCAGCACTTGGGAGGCAGAGATAGGAGGATCACAATGAGTTCGAGGTCACCCTGAGAATACATAGTATGTTTCAGGTCAGTCTGAGCTAAAGTCACACTCTACCTCAAAACAAGAAAGAAAAAGAAAAGAAAGAAAGAAAGAAAGAAAGAAAGAAAGAAAGAAAGAAAGAAAGAAAAAAGGAAATGAAAAGAAAAAAAGGAAAGGAAGGAAGGAAGGAAGGAAGGAAGGAAGGAAGGAAGGAAGGCAGGCTGGAGAGATGGCTTAGCGGTTAAGGCGCCTGCCTCCTAAGCCTAAAGAACGCTGGTTCCAATCTCCAGGTCCCATGTTTAGCCAGATGCAAAGGGGCGCAATCCTGCACTTGACCACAAGGGGGCGCACGCATCTGCGTGAGACTACCTAGTGAATTCCAGGTCAAGCTGGGCTAGAGGGAGACCATACAATGAAAAAATAAGAGTCTCTCTCTGTCAATCTATAACCCATATTTTACTTCTTAAGATAGCATCTCACTCTAGCTCAGGAAGGGGAGGGAAGGAGGGGAGGGAGGGAGGGAAAGAAGGGGAAAAGAGAGGAAAGAGAGAGAAAGAAGGAAAGGAAAAGAAAAAAGAGGTAGGTGCATGTGTCAGGCGGTTTCTGGTGGGTCTTACCCAAAGGAACAGTGTCCACCTCGTTTAGACAGGGTCTCTCCCTGGGCAGCAATCGTAATGAACTGTCCACCTCTTTGAGATGGGGTGTCTCACTGGTAACCAATCATAACAGACTGGCGAGCCATCGAGCCCCAGAGATCTGCCAACCAGTGCTTTACCAAAGGAAAAATTATTATTCTAACTATTTTATATATTTATTATTTATTCATTTGCGAGAGGCAAAAGAAAGGGACAGGGATGGGGGGGGGGAGAGAGAGAGAATGAGAACGGATGTACCAGGGCCTACATCCACTGCAAATGAAAGCCAGATGCATGCACTACCTTGTACATCTGGCTTATGTGGGTCCTGAGGAATCGAACCTGGGTCCCTTGGCTTTGCAGGCAACTGCCTTAACCACTAGCCATCTCTCAAGCTCTGTTTTTAGTAGTAGTTGTTGTTTTTTGTTTTTTTGAGGTAGGGTCTCACTCTAGCTCAGGCTGACCTGGAATTCACAATGTAGTTTCAGGATGGTCACGAACTCACAGAGATAATCCCACCTCTGCCTCCTGAGTGCTGGGATTAAAGACAGGAGCCATGAAGCCAGAGCCTTATATTTTCAACCACAAGTACCTGAAGGATGTACGATGCCTTCATCAGCGCCTGGAAATTCTACATTTCCTTAATTCACTCTCAGATTGGATAATGATTATTTCACTTGTTTATTCACAAACATCTGACACTCCATATCCAATCCTTACACTTAACTGAATGACGCTTCCTCCTAGTTTCACTGAAAAGGAAAAAATATATAAGAAAAATCCCACCATGTTCCACATCTCTATTGGGAATTTCAATCAGCTACACACACACACACACACAGAGAGGAGGGAGGGCAGTAAAATAAAATAGAAGAGAAAGGATCTCTATAGCTGTACAGAGTGCTTCATTTTCTCCGTGAAGGAGAAATCCAGAGCAAGGCACTCAAAGGTTTGTGTGGCAGTTTCACACCTGGACTACATCTTCATCCATACTTGGCATGTGGCTCAGGGTACCATTATAGTCATGAGATGAATGCTTAAACCCCAGGCATCCTCTGCACCTTCCAGGAAGAAAAAAGTTAATGCACCAGCTTAGTCAATCCTGCTTTAGAAACTTTCCAATCAGCTCCACCAAACAACTTCCACTAACACCTCAGCAGAACTCAGTCACATGTTTGTCCCTAGTGTAGAGGAAACTAAAGCCAGCTGCTCTCCTGCTAAAATAAATCAGAGCTCGGGCACTGAGGAAGTAGGAGGGCTACTGATGTAGATCAGCGATATAGAACCACCAATACAGATAAGTAAATAGTTAAACAGCTGGGGATCTATGCTGGGCTGAATCTGTTGCTGCAGGACTGGAATCCCATCTATTGGGCTGATGAGGAGGATGGCAAGTTCAAGGCTAGCCTGGACACATTAATAGAAAAAAAGGAAAAGGAAAAAGGGAATATTACTTTTATTTCAGCCACATAGGGGAGAAAAAGAAGCAATCAGAAACGTTAATGTTCCACAACCAAATCTTGCTGCTTGTTCGTTTATGAGACAGGAACTTGCTATGAAACCTCGAGTGGCCTAGAACTCACTATGTAGCCCAAGGTATCCACAAATACATGGAAATTCTGATGCTCCAGCCTCTTGAGTGCTGGAATTCGAGGGGGGGCACCATCAAACCAAGCATTCTACCACCATTTCAACACCCAACCAACCTAAACTGGTCCTCAAGCACTGACTACATCCTGTGTCAGTGGGTGAAGAGCATGTTCCATTCCAAGGCTGCCTCTCCAGTGCTGCACTAGGTCCTTTCATGGGGATTTCTTCATCCAGGGAAAGTCATGCACACCTATAATCCCAGCCACAGCAAGATCACAAGTTTGAGGCCAACCTGGCCAACAAAGTGAGTTTCTGCTTCTTTCAAAACAAGGGAGGGCTGGAGATATGGCTTAGCAGTTAAGGCACTTGCCTGCAAAGCCAAAGTACCCAGGTTCAATTCCCCAGAACCCAGGTAAGCCACATGCACAAGGTGGTGCATGCATTTGCAGTTCATCTGCAGCTGCAGGACATGGTGTGCCATTCTCTCTCTCCCCCTCCATCTCTATAAATAAACAAAAATTTAAAAACAACAGGCTGGAGAGATGGCTTAGCACTTAAGGTACTTGCCTGCCAAGCCCAAGGACCCAAGTTTGATTCCCCAGAACCCACATAAGCCAGATGTACATAGTAGCTCTTATGTCTACAGGTCACGTGTAGTGGCTACAGGCCCTGGGGTACCCTCTACCTCCCTCCCTCCCTTCCTCTCTCTCTGTCCCCCCAACCCTGATAAATAAATAAAAATATTTGGGGCTGGAGAGATGACTTAGTGGTTAAACGCTTGTCTGTGAAGCCTAAGGACCCTGATTCGAGGCTCAATTCCCCAGTACCCATGTAAGCCAGATGCACTAGGTGGCCCATGCATCTGGAGTTCCTTTGCAGTGGCTGGAATCCCTGGTGGGCCCATTCTCTCTCACTCTCTCTGCCTCTTTCTATGTCTGTCTGTCGCTCTCAAATGAATAAATAAAATAAGCAAAAAATAATTAAAATATTTAAAGAAAAAATAATTGGAGCAAAAAATTAAAAATTAAAAAAAAAGAGAAAGGAACTTCTCCAGAAAACTAAGATGCACTCATAAGTGCATGGTGAATACCACCACCACCACTGAGGAGAACCCTCAGTGGAATGGGCATGGGAAATAGGGGATACCATGAGAGGTATAGGACCAACACACAATTTGTTCATACAGTGAAGTTCATAATTAATAAAAATAATCAAAAAGACAAGAGGGGAGAATCTTTAACATAGCAAACTACTATCCTCATGGATTAAAGCCATAACCAAGGGCCTATACCTGACTCTGATTCAGATACAATTCATTTTTTCATCTTTAAAATTTATTTATTTGCAAGGAGAGAGCTGCTGCAAACAAACTACAGATGTAGCCGGACATGATGGCACATGCCTTTAATCCCAGCACTTGGGAGGCAGAGATAGGAGGATCACCGTGAGTTTGAGGTCACCCTGAGACTACATAGTACATTCCAGGTCAGTCTGAGCTAAAGTCACATTCTACCTCAAAACAAGAAAGAAAAGAAAGAAAGAAAGAAAGAAAGAAAAAGAAAGAAAAAAAAAAAGGGAGGGAGGAAGAAAGACTACAGATGCTTGCACCACTTTGTGCACTGGGCTTTATGTGGGCACTAGGGAATCAAACCTCACTCATTAGGCTTTGCAGACCAAGGATCTTAACTGCTGAGCCATTTCTCCATTCCCAAGACCAGGTCACACTCCTAAGAAAGTTGAAGGTGCAAATGTTCAGAAAAGGAAGCCTCTTTACCTGGATTTGTTCCCTGGGACTGAGCACAGGAACACTTTTTAATGGGGTTGTTTTGGTGACTACTAATGGAAGGTCGTGAGTCGTGGAAGGGTAACGACTATAGTTTGTATCGTGGATGTTCCCCTAACATTGAAGTCTTAATTCCACAGTCAGTGACATGACTGGGAAGTAGAAGGGCATTGGAGAGGTGGAACTCAAGGGAAGTAAGTTTATGGGAGGAAGGCAATGTTCTCGAAGGGGATCCTGGGACCTGGCCTCTCCTCCGCTCTCTGGATTCCAGGATTATATGAGGTGAGCAGCTACTTCTACTAGGCTCTCCCACCATCTGCCTTACCAGGGACCCAAAAGCAACAGGTCTGAAATCTCTTACCATGAGCCAAAAATCAAGGCTTCCTCTTCTGAAGTTGATCATCTTAGTGACCTTGTTCCAGTACTCGAAAGCTGACTAACAGTGGCCCAAAATAAAACAAACAAGTTGATGAAATAAGATTTTAGCAAGTAAATAGTAAGGCAGGCTATGTTCTAATCATATAATCACTATAAAAATATAATGAGATTAATAAAAATAATGAGACTACTTTGAAGATAACGCTGGAATATTAACATGGAATAAATGTATGTTGAGAATGATTCCACGTTAACAATGGTTCTCACCAACAACTGCAGTTCAATCTACAGTCAATTGGGACTACCAAGTCCCATCACTCGTGGGGCCTGGTGTGTGATGGCTGTAAAGCATGCAGCTATGGGTATCCCCAAGGGCCCTTGCAGGCAGAACTTTCCAGTCAATGTTCATGGCTTTGATATCATGCCATCACCAATCTATACAGCACACAGGTATGTGGAATGCATTTGAAAAGCTTCAGGATATACAGAGGGTTTCACATTAACCAGATCATCATGTCTAACAGGATGCAGAATAGGGAACATATGGATTATCCCTGAGCAGGGCCAAGTTCAAGTGCCCTAGGGGACAGAAAAACCACATCTCAAAGAAGTGAGAATTTGCCAAGGTGAATGAAGATGCACTAGAATACACACACAATCGCTGAGAAGCAGCTCATGCTGATGGCTGTGAGCTCAAGCTCCCCAATCCAGAGCCCTGGACTCCCAAGGGCTTCCACTGTGCTGAAACCTTTCATCACGATCAATAAAAACATCTACAACCTATCCTAGATAATCAGAGAGCTAAATAGATAAAGTTAAAGAGAGTTAACTAATAGTCTAAATTCACACCACTGGCCAGACATGGTTGTGAACACCTATAATTCCAGCATGCAGGAGGATGAGCTGACAGAAGAGGATTGTCATGTGTTCAAAGCCAGCCTAGGCCACACAGTAAAATCCTGCCTCAAATAATAATAGAAAAAAATAGATGGGCGTGGTGTGGTGCACGCCTTTAATCCCAGCACTTGGGAGGCAGAGGTAGGAGGATCGCTGTGAGTTTGAGGCCACCCTGAGACCACATAGTGAATTCCAAGTCAGCCTGGACTAGAGTGAAACCCGACTAAAAAAAAACGAGAAAAAAACATATAAAAATAAAGTAATACCTCTATTTACTAAATCATCATTTACATTGGTTAGATGCCAAGTTAACCTTGCATTCATTAAGTTTTAATTCTTTTCTCCTTACTTGTAGTGCTGGCAAAAAAATATATTGTTGGGCGTGGTGGTGCACGCCCTTAATCCTAGCACTTGGGACACAGAGGTAGGAAGTTCATTGTGAGTATGAGGCCAGCCTGAGACTATAGTGAATTCCAGGTCAGCCCGGGGTAGAGAGAGTGAGACCCTACCTAAAAAAATCCATACACACACATAAATATAAACCATTATGTCTGAAAACTCAGGGGTACCTGCCAAAAGCTGTTACTGACAATTAAAACATTATCAAAGGCGGGCATGGTGGTGCACACCTTTAATCCCAGCACTTGGGAGGCAGAGGTAGGAGGATTGCTAAGAGTTTGAGACCACCCTGCGACTACATAGTGAATTCCAGGTCAGCCTGGAGACGGTGAGTCTTTACCTCAAAAAACCAAACATTATCAAATGGCCAGGGTATGATACAGCAAAGATGTGAGTGGTTCAAATTTGAAAACAGTTTCCCATGTAAGCCAGATGCACAAGGGGGCACATGCATCTGTAATTTGTTTGCAGCAGCTGGATGTCCTGCATGCTCATTCTCAACCTCTCCCCCCACCCTTTTTCTCTGTCAAATAATAAATAAATAAAAGAAAAAGAAAAAAGAAAGAAAAAAGAAAGAAAATGCAGCTCACACCAGGAAAGTGAGTGCTTTGAGAAGGTGTCTGGGGAGATATCAAGGCTTACATGATCAAGTCCCTCAGGGAAAGCTCTGATGCTCTACACAGCCGGAGGGAGGGAGGTGCTGCAAACACACGGCTTTCATTGCAAGCAGACAGCAACATGTAGTTGATCAGGGTGGGTCCCTAACATTCATTCTTCCTGCTATGGCAAGCTAATTCCCATTAGATTCCCTTTAAGAATAACCGATGGGGGGCTGGAGAGATGGCTTGGTGGTTAAGGCGTCTGCCTGCTAAGCCTAAGAACACCTGTTCAATTCTCCAGATCCCATGTTTAGCCAGACGTAAAGTGATGCAAGGGCGCAATACCACACTTGTCCACAAGGGGGTGCACGCATCAGGAGTTTGTTCACAGTGGCTGAGAGGCTACCGGGCACACCTTTTTTGTTTTTTCAAGGTAGGGTCTCATTCTAGATCAGGCTGACCTGGAATTCACTATGTCATCTCAGGGTGGCCTCAAACTCATGGCGATCCTCCTACCTCTGCCTCCCAAGTGCTGGGATTAAAGGCGTGTGCCACCATACCTGGCTGTCACGCCCATTCTCTATTTCTCAAAAAAAAAGTAACTAAAGGGGCCAGGATATGGTGGCACACGCCTTTAATCTCAGCAATAGGGAGGGCAGAGGTAGTAGGATGGCAGTGAGTTTGAGACCATCCTGGTACTACAGAGTGAGTGCCAGGTCAGCCTGAGCTACAATAAGACCCTAACTCAAAACCAAACAACCAACCAACAACAAAACAAGAATAATTAAGGGATGGGAAGAGACATGGAGGGAGAACAATATTCAAACATGCCTTTGCCCCTTCTAACACCAGTTGGAAAATTAAGCAAATTCATGTTTATGTAAGATTAAAAAAAACTTTTAGGACTACTGAGGCAGTCTAGGATGACTGAGCCCCCAAAAGTAAAAAGCAGTAATGTCCTCAAACATGTGTTAGCAGTCCCCATGTTAATACAGACCAAAGAAGTCTTTTCCTTAGCTCTTGCCTAAAGGAGCTCTCCAGATCATAAACAAACTCAGTCCAGTCCCTCCCTGTACCCCTTTCCTAGAATTGCAATTCCACGAAGGCTTATATTTGGTAGTGGAATTGTGTATATTCAGCCCCAAAACTTGGCATCATGGAAGGTTAACTCATCCCCATTCCAAATCCATCAGTGACCCCAATTTGGGCCACAGGACAGGCTTTACCCCTAAACCTTCCATATGGCAGGATCTCTCCATACTTTCTAGATGTTCCTTCTCACAATCAAAGGGCTAGTCTCTCTATCAAACCCTTACCTTATGACCTTTGAACTTCACTTTTTTTAAAAAAATATTTTTATTTATTTGAGAGGGACAGAGAGAGGAAGAGAGAGAGAGAGGCAGATAGAGAGAATGGGTGCAGCAGGGACTCCAGCCACTGCAAACGAACTCCAGATGCATATGCCACTTTGTGCATCTGGCTTACGTGGGTCCTGGGGAATCGAGCCTCGAACCAGAGTCCTTAGGCTTCACAGGCAGGCGCTTAACCACCAAGCCATCTCTCCAGGCCCAGAATTTCACTTCTTTAAATTCCTAAGACAAGAATCTGGGGATGCCACAAATTCATAGGTGCAAAAGCACTCATCAGATATAAACAGCTTCCTCATTCTATCGCCATACTCAGATGGGCACACACACACAACATTGACAATATGCACACACATATCAACACTGTGAATCCTCAGTCTTGTGTTTACCTTTCAATTACTCACACACAGTCACTGGGAGGAAGCCACTAATCCTGGGTTTTATCCTGAGTTGAGGCCCCTAGAATATGAGTGGAACTACTAACCCTGCTGAGAGTGACAGGATGAAGCCATATCTTAGCACTGTCACTGCTCACCAAATTCCAACCAGGTGAACCAATCAATTTAACTGGTTGACTTACAGAGTACAAGTGGGGTGTGATTTACAGGAGTGTGTGGGTGACCCCAGAACAGCTGCATTACTGCAAGGTCTCCCCATCAGGTAGGAAAAATGGACCACACCCTACGTAGCAGCCCAGGGAGGCAGGAAGGAGTAATGGCTACAATTCCAGGGAAGTGGCTCGTGACCCTCCCCCCTCCTTTACCAGTGGTGTCAATAATAGCTCCATTGCCAATTCCATAGACCTGTTTATTTATCACTGCATGGCTCTGCTCCATTACTTTTTTTTTTTTTTTTTTTCGTTTTTGAGATAGGGTTTCACTCTAGTTCAAAGCGACCTGGAACTCAGTATGTAGTCTCAGGAGGCCTCAAACTCAGTGATCCTCCTACCTCTGCCTCCTGAGTGCTGGGGTTAAAGGCTTGCACCACTACACCTGGCTTCGATTAGTTTTTTTTTTTTAATTTTTAAAATCTATTTATTTATTCAGCAGAGAAAGAGGGAGAGAGAGAATAGGTGTGCCAGAGCCTCTAGACACTGCACACCAACTCCAGATGCATGCTTCCCCCTGTGCATCTGGCTAATGTGGTCCTGGGGAATTGAACCTGGGTCCTTTGGATTGCAGGCAAGCGCCTGAACCACTAAGCTATCCCTCCAGCCCTCTGCGCGATTACTTTGACAGGCCTACTAGGAGAAGGTATGCTCTGCTGGCATCAGGTTATATCTAGAGGAAAACAGCCCTCCCTACCACATTGTGTCTTTGTTCCTGGTATGGTCTCCCTCTAGCACAGGGTGACCTCGAACTCACAGTGATCCTCCCACCTCTGCCTCCTGAGGGCTGGGATTAAAGGTGTGTGCCACCACAACCAGCCATACCTCATTCTTGAATGTCTTTGTGGTCTATGCATAGCAAACTTACTTTAATTTTTAAAAAGTTATTGGGGCCTGGAGAGATGGCTTAGTGGTTAAGGCGCATGCCTGCCAAGCCTAAGGACCGTGGTTCAATTTTCCAGGCCCCACATAAGCCAGATGCACATGGTGGTAAATGCATCTGGAATTCGTTTTTGCGATGGCTAAAGGCCCTGGTGCACCCATTCTCTCTCCCATAAATAAATACATACACAAATATATAAATACATAAAATATTGGCGGGGCCCCTATGGTTACATTGGTAGGGTCTCACTGTAGCTTAGGCTGACCTGGAATTCACTGTGGAGTCTCAGGGTGGTATGGAACTCATGGCGATCCTCCTACCTCTGCCTCCCGAGTGCTGGGATTAAAGGCGTGAGCCACAACACCCGGACCATAAAATCTTTATATAAGGAAATGAGTAGCTCACCTCCTTCAAACAAGTAACCAAAGCCCCCAGTCACTGATGCAACTGCTGCTGAAGAATTTGGGGCATTCTCCTGAGGCCTACACCTGACTCTCCTCAATCATCTTTCCATTCTCCTAACACAGACTCACTAATGCCATTCAACTGTATTAAGAATCCCGGATGGACCTGAGTGGAAGGCCTTCAGAGAGCAAAGGTGGGGACACTGAGATGTGTTCCCATTGCCGGTGGCATTTTCAATATAAGTCACATTTTGGCATTAGCCATCTCATGTGTTGCTAAGACAAGGAAATTTAGTTTATGATCCTGGCATAGATCAGGGAAGAAGTCAATTAGGCATTCGTCCTAACCAGGGCATGGTGACAATATCAGAACCCAAGCAGACCTTTGAGAAAACTCTTAAGCAGCCCAAGGATTCCTGCTTCCTAATATCCATGAGTGCAAGACAATTTCCTCCACTCAGCACCATTTGACATTGTAAAATCTTTTTTTTTTTTTTTTTTTTTTTTTTTTTTTTTTTTTTTCGATGTAGGGTTTCACTCTAGCTCAGGCTGACTTGGAATTCACTCTGTATTTTCAGGTGGCCATTAACTCACCACGATCCTCCAAACTCTGCCTCCCAAGTGCTGGGATTAAAGGCATGTGACACCACACCAGGCCTTAAAATCATTTTTTAAATGCCCCCAATCAGATGCACAAGGGGGCGCAAGCATCTGTAGTTCATCTGCAGTGGCTGGAGGCCTTGGGGCACCCAATCTCTCTCTCTCTCAAATAAATAAAAATATATTTTAAAAAAGGCCCCAGGGTTTGGCTGGAGAGATGGCTTAGTGGTTAAGGTGCTTGCCTGCAAAGGCAAAGGAGCCTGGTTTGATTCCCCAGGACCAAGGCATACGCATCTAGAGTTTGTTTGCAGTGGCTGGAAGCCCTGGTGTTCCCATTGCCCCCCCTCCTCAAATAAATAAAAATAAAAGCCCCAGGGTTTTCCTTAAACTCAGTGGCATAGATGTACAGATGGAGCCTTCTCGGTCCTTTGTCATAAGCCTTGACCTTGAGCGCACACGTACTATGCTCTGACTGACTGAAACATTGTTTCCTGCATGGGATGTGCCTTCACTTTTGAGAGTAAGTCATAATAAACCAGGAGCTGCTTCCTTTGCTTGTCTACGCATGTCCACATTCTCAGAACTCACTCTAAAGAGAGAAGGTAAAACTCACCGGCTGAGGCAGCATGAAGATGAGGTCTGTGTGTCTTGGCCTGGCCAGGCCCAGAACCTGCTTTCTACACTCTCTAGCACCAGGGTGGGGCTCCGAATCCCTGCATGCCTGAGTTAAGCCACCTGGCTCACCTCGCCCCGCCACACACACACCTGTGCTCCTCTCATAAGCTTGTGTGCAGCAGCCCGGATCAGCAGTGGGAAACACCTGTGTGAAGCACAACCCCTCCACAGCCAGAAACCAGTCCTTTGGCCGCCCAGGGTGGGGCAGAGCCTAAACCTCAGAACGCCTACACCTGCCACACACCCATCCACAAGGGTTACATTTCCTCAGCATCTCCTACAAGGTCATTTTTATCCCTTCTAATCTATAGACACCACAGTAAGTGGGTGGCATTTGTGGAGTGTACAGAGGAGCTGGAGAGGCACTGGGCACTCACATGACAGGAACTCCTTGAACTTTCTCTTCTTTCTCTTTCTGCAGTTTTTTTTTTTTGCCAGACCCTCCATGGTGGACTCTCCAGCCACGTGGGTGCCTTTCCTTGGTTGTGTACTTTCCTCAATAAATATAATAATTTAATAATAAAAATCTTAATCCGTGCATGGTGGTGAAAGCCTTTAATCCCAGCACTCAGGGGAGGCAGGGGTAGGAGGATAATGGTGAGTTCAAGGCCACCCTGAGACTACAGAGTGAATTCCAGGACAACCTGAGCTAGAGTGAAACCCTACCTCAAAAATATATATATATATTCCTTGCTGGAGAAATGGCTTAGTGGTTAAGGCACTTGCCTGCAAAACCCAAGGACCCAAGTTGGATTCCCCAGGACCCAAGTAAGTCAGATGTGCAAGGTGGCACATATGTCTAGCATTCGTTTGCAGTGGCTAGAGGCCCTGGCATGCCCATTCTTGCTCTCTCCCTCTTTCTGTCTCAAATAATTAAATAAATAAATAAAACATTTTTTACTGAAATCCAATAAAGAAATACTAAATAAGCTGGGTGTGGTGGCACACGGCTTGAATCCCAGCACTTGGGAGGCAGAGGTAGGAGGATCACTGTAAGTTCAAGGCCATCCTGAGACTACAGAGTGAATTTCAGGTCAGCCTGAACTACAGTGACACCCCTCAGAAAAACAAAAGAAAAGATCTGGAGGGATGGCTTAGTGGTGAAGGCTCTTGCCTGTAAAGCCAAAGGACCCAGGTTCAATTTCACAAGACCCACATAAGCCAGATGCACAAGGGGCACATGTGTCTGGAGTTGTTTGCAGTGGCTGGGGCCCTGGTGTGCCCGTTTTTCTCTCTCTCTCTCTCTCTCTCTCAAATAAAAAAAATAAACTTAAAAAAACTAGCCACATAGAAACCCAAATCAAAACTTATACATGAGCTGGGGTGCTTGCCTCAAAGCCAAAGGATCCCGGTTCGATTGCCCAGGAACCATGTAAGCCAGATGCATAGGATGGCACATGATTCTGCAGTTAGTTTTCAGTGGCTGAAGGTCCTGGCATGAGCATGCTTTCTCTTGCATGCTCCTCTCTCTCTCTCTCTCTGTCTCTGCTATGTTCTCTCTTAAATAAATGTAATAATTTTTTAAAAAACTTATATGTGGAAGTTGTGAAAGTTACAGAAGAAAACTCACATGGCCTGCGGCCTAATAAGTGAAGAGGAAGATGCAGGCACAGAAACACACTGGGAGATGACCCATGGACACTGGGGGCTCTGCTGGCATAGGCTGAGAAAACACAGCAGTGTGAACATGGCCTGGAGCACAGCCCTCCCTTCTTAATCGAGACAATGCAAGGGACTGCCGACATCTTGGACCTCGGGGAGGAGAGCACATTTTTATATTTTATTTTATTTTATTTTTTTGTTTGTTCATTATCTATCTATCTATTTATTTATTTATTTATTTTTGGTTTTTTGAGGTATGGTCTCACTGTAGCCCGGGCTGACCCAGAATTCAGGATGGCCTTGAACTCATGGCGCTCCTCCTGCCTCTGCCTCCCAAGTGCTGGGATTAGAGGTGTGCACCACCACGCCCAGCAGCACATTTCTATTCGAAGAGACGAGGATGGTGGTACTTTGTTACAGCTGTGCTAGGGAAAGGACAGGCAGATCAGCAGGTCTGCTCTGCCCAACTCTCCTTTCCTGACCAGAGGGGCCTCTCTAAGCCTACCACATGAGCAGCATTTAGGAGCAGACTCCCAATGCCTGGCAGCTCTATCCTATTCTTTCTCTCTCTCTCTCAAATAAAAATTAAAGGCAAGTATGTGGCACATGACTTTAATCCCAGCACTCAGGAGGTAGAGGTAGGAGGATCTGTAGTGAGTTCAAGGCCACGCTGAGACTACATAGTGAATTCCAGGTCAGCCTGGAGTAGAGGGAGACCCTACCTAAAAAAAAAAAAACAAAGAGTAGGAAAGTCAGTCCATATCCTGGTAGAGGCCACATGGGTCAAAGTGTCCCATGAAACCCTCCTGTGGCAGGATGGCAAAGGGTGGACCCCACAGGAATGTCTAAAATGGGATGAGTTGGGGCTGGAGAGATGGCTTAGCAGTTAAGACACTTGCCTGCAATGCCAATGGACCCAGGTTTGATACACCTGTACCTAAAGCCAGATGCCATCCATTGCAGTGGCTGGAGGGCCTAGCAAACACGTGTACACTCACACACACTCTCTCTCTCTCTCTCTCTCTCTCTCTCTCTCTCTCTTGATCTGCCTGTCTCTCACACAAATAAGTAAAATATATAAATAATAAAATGGGACAAGTGGTTTGTCATGCATATGATGGACCATGGCTTTCATGTCTATAAAGATTCTCTCTGGAAAGGGGAATTGTGAGGATGTGATGTGAGTGAATTCTATCTTTCTTTTTTGGAGATAGGGTCTCACTCTAGTCTAGGCTGACCTTGAATTCACTATGTAGTCTTGGGGTGGCCTCAAACTCCCATCAGTCTTCATAACACTGCCTCCCGAATGCTGGGATTAAGGGGTGCACCACCATGCCTGGCTGTCATTGGTCTATCTTGAGACTAGAAGCAGAGTAAAATAAAAGCACAAGCCAGGTCTGGAGAGATGGCTTAGTAGTTAAGGCGTTTGCCTGCAAAGCCAAAGGACCTTGGTTCAATTCCCCAGGACCCAAGTAAGCCAGAGGCACAAGGTGGCGCGTGACCGGGTTCTCCACGTCTCTGTAGTATTACCCTAGCCTCAGGTAACAAAGGAACAGATCTCCTCATCACCTGAGCACTTAAGATGATCACATAATGCTGTTTCAGGGGGCTGCCCTAGTACAGGTCCACGGAGAAAAAAAAAAGTTTTCCTTTTCTTATTTCAGTGTCAGACATTCAAAAATGAAACTGGATGTTTTGGTCATTTGTGAAATTATCTTTTGAAAGCCATTTCTGTAGGTAACTGTAAAGTGTCAAAATTTCCTTCTAGTGGCAATGAACGAACAGAGAACACAAAATCATGGATTTCAGATATCCCTGGTCAGTGGATGACTAGAATGCTGTTACTGTCTGTTCAGTTCCCACATCAGTCCTACTAGTGAGTATGAACTCTGCAGTCATCACCCTGACGCTTGTTATGATGCTGATCTCCAAAGCTGAAACTTAGACTATAAACATGTCAGTGTAAAAACAAACTCACTCACAGCCACAGTGGAGCAGGACACAAAGAACCTTTGGGGAATGAGAGCTGACTGTTTTGAAGCAAGTCCTCATAGTAACTTTCTTTTAGTGAGTTTTCCATGTGCTTTTGGCCTTCAGCCTTGAAAGAGCATAACTCCAATGAAACAGCACATAACCAATGATCGAGCTCCCAGAACACTTCCCATTAACTATGCTTGCAAGATGGACACAGACCCACAGTGCCAACGTGTAACTGCAGAGGAAAGTACAGCTGCCAGACCCACCATGTGCACCTCCAGACGCACCTGACCCAAGAGGGCCAACACACTTGTTGTCTTATAGACATGTGGCAAAGAAAGTCAGGCTATAATAAGGAGGTCCATGATGTGAATAGTAAATGGTAAAAAGCAGAGAGTCTGATGGAGAGAACTGGGGGATAGCTCAACGTAGAGCAGTTGCCAAGCATACAAGAAGCTCTGGGTTCTGTACCAGTGCCTCAAACACAGATAAGTGCCCAATACGCCAATGTCCAAAACAGCGATACAGACCATAAGTAAAAATTAAGTCCAAGGTACCCATTCTTCCTCTTCTGACTAGAACACAGGTGTAAAGACATTCAATTATATACCTATGGCCATGGAGAAGAAATTCAGAGTTCAAATATCTGTCTGACATGAGCCCAACTCCTGTGCTTCTCAAGGTCTATGATCACTGAAATCGGTGGCAAAAAGTCCCTGCCTTCTTTTCCCTTTGGTCTCCTGCTACTGTTGATCTTAAACTCTGGTTTCTATTCAGCTATACTAAAATGTTGATTCCTGGAACAGACCACTGTTCTTCTTGCCTTTGAACAAACTATTTTCTGTGTCAAAACCTCCCCCTAACACTTCCCTCGTCAGCACGTTCACCAGATAATGACTCCCTGTGCTTTGGACCTCTGTTTTAAATGTGCTTCTCAGATTGTTTTCTCAATCCCTGGAAGGAGTTAAACTCAGTGGGAAGGAGGAAGAGTTCAGTGGGACGAAGAAAAGAAGGTAATGGGAGATGATTATGGTCAAAATACATTATACACATTGCCAATAAATAAAATTAAGCTAAAAAAATAATCACACAAAGTGTCTAGGATATTCATGATTTTTAAGGTGGCTAACGTTACCTCCACAGGCCTGCATGATAGGAGGGAAAAACATGAAGACATCAACATTGAAGAGAAACTAGTTAGAAGGAAGAGATTCAATGGAGGAGGATCGTGGTGGGGGGAAGGGGGTTATGATCATGGTATATTGTCTTCATTTATGGAAACTGTCAATAAAGTTATTTAAAATTTTTATGCAGTTATTTGAGAGAAACAGGAAAGGGGAGAGAGAGAGAGAAAGAATGGGCACACCATGGCCTCAGCCACTGCAAATGAACTCTAGGCACATGTGCCACCTTGTGCATTTGGCTTACGTGGGTCCTGGGAATCGAACCTGGGTCCTTAGGCTTCACAGGCAAGTGTCTTAACTGCTAAGCCATTGCTGCAGCCTCAATGAAAAGTTTTTAAAAGGGCTGGAGATTTCTCCGTGGTCAAAGATGCTTGCTTGTAATGCCTGATGACTTGGAGGTCCTGGCTTGCTCATGTTCATTCATTCATTCTCTCTCCCCCAAATAAATACATGAATTATTATTATTATTATTGTTTTTGGTGCTGAGAACCGAACGAAGGCTCTTGCGCTTGCTAGGCAAGCGGTCATCCACTGAACTAAATCCCCAACCCCCATGAATTATTTTTTAAATTTAGAACAAAAAATACTAAGTACCGAGCCGGGCATGGTGGCGCACGCCTTTAATCCCAGCACTCGGGAGGCAGAGGTAGGAGGATCGCTGAGAGTTCAAGGCCACCCTGAGACTACATAGTTAATTCCAGGTCAGCCTGGACCAGAGTGAAACCCTACCTCGAAAAACCAAAAAAAAAAAAAAATACTAAGTACCCTTCCTATATACCAATATCCAATATGGGCTGTGGAGATGGCTCAGAGGTGAAAGGTGTTTGCTTGCAAAGCCTGCTGGTGCTAGTTTGATACCCCAGTACCCATGTAAAGCCAATAGCAAACATGCTGAGGAGGAAACCAGAAAAACAATCCCATTCACAATTGCCACAAATAGATGAGGTAGACAGAAAGATGAATGGACACACATACACACAACTTGAGAATAAACCTAACCCTGGCTCTGGGTGTGTCATGCGTGCCTTTAATCCCAGCACTTGGGAGGCAGAGGTAAGAGGATCGCTGTTGAATTTGAAGCCACCCTGAGACTACACAGTGAATTCCAGGTCAGCCTGTCCTAGATTGAGACCCTGCCTCGAAAAACAACAACAAAAACCCTAAACATGGAAGTGACATTTTAAAAACACTTGAGAAAGAAACTGAAGAAGGCATTAGAGTACATAGGATCAGAGGCAGGCAGGCAGGCAGGCATAGCCAGTAGTTCAGGCACCCTGGACATTGCTTGACCTGAGCTGCAAGCACACCCTTCTCTTATACAAGGCACCTAGCAACCTGGAACCCCACCTGCACTGAGCTACACTTACATGTACACCTGGAGCCACATAACAACCATTTTCTCCTCCCTTGGAGCCATTGTTTGCATTAAGCACCCATTCAAATACATCCTAAGATAGCTTAGGAATCAGAACAGTAGGGGCCACCCAGCCCTGAAGGGCTTTAGGGTACATGCATATTATTGTGTCCTTTAAGTGACCTTTCAGGAAGAAAGCACTATTTATTATTGTATGCCTATGTATGAATAGGTATGAATATGATAAAATAAATGCATCAGGTGAAGTCCTGTGCACTGTAGAGAAAAGGAAAACTGTCTGTAACTGAAATCAGAGCACCAAACTATATGCCAGGCAAATGACCCATCCCCACCTAAGGCTACTGCAGAGCAATGGCCCCGACCATGTCCCTGGGCCTGTGAGCACTCTCCACTCCAGTGCCTGTTGCCCTTGGGCAGTGTGCTGATCCTTCATCATCACTTTGCTCCTCATGAAGTTTCTTGCTGCTAAACTCCCTGTGTGCACTGTCCTTCAGTTCATTTGAGTAAGAGGCCAAGAACCTGGAAAGTTCCAGAGAACACTAGTAACAGACCTCCCCTCCCATGCCCATGGACTGGAAGCATCCATGTTGTGAAACCAGCTCTGACCAAAAGCAATCTACAAACCGGGTGTGGTGGTGCACACCTTTAATCCCAGCACTCAGGAGGCAGAGGTAGGAGGATCGCTGTGAGTTTGAGGCCACCCAGAGACTACCAAATGAATTCCAGGTCAGCCTGAGCTAGAGTGAGACCCTACCTCAAAAAAAAAACCAGGCAAAAAACAAACAAAAACAAACAAAACAACAGAGTCAATGCAATCCCCACCAAGACCCGACAACCATTTTCACACACACACACACACACACACACACACACACACACACACACACACACAATAACTTTAAATTTGGAAGTACTAATGACCTCAGAAAGTTCAAGCAATCCTGAGAGAAAAATAAAGGAAATAAAATAGCCAATAAAAATGGGATGCTAGGGCTAGAGAGAGATGGCTTAGCAGTTAAGGCACTTGCCTGCAAAGCCTAAGGACCCACGTTTGTTTCCCTAGGACCCACATGAGCCAGATTCACAAGGTGGAGCATGTGCCTGAAATTCCTTTGCAGTGGCTGAAGGCCCTGGTGTGCCTGTTCTGTCTGCCTCTTCCCTCTCTCTCCCTATCTAACAAGTGAATAAAATGTTTTGTAATGGGATGACGTTGCAGTCAGGTTCACACTGCTGGTAGAAATCACCTGGCCAAGAGCAGCTTGAGGAAAAAAAAGGTTTACTTTGGCTTACAGGCTCAAGGGAAAGCTCCATGATGGCATGAGCAGAGTGTAGACATCACCCCTGGCCAACCTACGGTGGACCATAGCAACAAAAAGAGTGTGTCACACATGGCAAGGGGAAGCTGGCTCTAATACCCATAAGCCCTCCCCAACAATATTCTACCTCCAGGAGGCTTTAATTTTCAATTGCCATCAGCTGGAGAGACTAGCATTCAGGGTACTTAAGTTGATGGGGGACACCTGAATCAAACTACCACATCCCACCCCTGGCCCCCATAAACTGATAACCATACATGATGTAAAATGCATTGCATTCATGCAGCTTTCAAAGACCCCATAGTTTTTATCAATCCTAATGATTTTCATACATTCCCCATAATCCAAGGTCTTTTAACTGACCCACAATACCCAAAAAAGTCCTTCCAAAACCCCCAAATGACACAGAACAAACATTCCCACTGAAAAGGATGCATTGGGCAAAGCACAGAAATATTCAACCAATACAAGATTTAAAACAACCAGGGCAAACATCAAACTCTGTAGCTCCAAGTCCAACAACTCTAGTCAATGACAAATCTCCAAGAGCGATAATTCTAACCAGCAACAAGCCTCTGGAGTTCCAATTCCGCTTCTCCAGCCAGGCTACTCACGGGCCTGGAAAACTTCATCTGGGACCAGCAGCCCTCCTTGGCAGCCATCTCATGGTCCCGGCATCTCCACTGGGTCTCCACTACAACCGAAGGTCCATCCTCATGGCCCCATGGGATCTCCATGCAGGCATCCAGCAAACCTGCTTCACACTACCCATGGCCATTTCTAAATTACAATATCACATTGTAAACTCAATGACCCTCTCTTTCCTACATTTCTTATACACCATAATATGAGCTAGAGTGACAATTTGTTAATCCAGGGGGGAATAAAGCAGACTTCGTAGAACAGGGCACTCCTTCAGCATTCAGGCCCCTTCAAAAGGGCAGTTCAGCTGGCTCAATCTCAAAAGTTATAATGTCTCAAAAAATTTGCAGTGAACGGGCAGCAGTTTAGTCCCAAGATTTCATTTTTTCTGTGTCACATCCCTCTGCTCACATCAGTTCATTTCTACGCAAAGCAACCCTGCACAACTTCTCAGGACACGGGCATAACTTCAAGCATCTCATACCAACTGCTAGCCAAGTCCAAGTAAAGCTCCTTCTCTCCCTCATAAGCCAAACCTCACAGTCCATAGTTCTTACTGCATTCAGGCCTTTCAACTCTGAGCAGAATAGTCCATCAAGCTGTACTTACAGCACTGCAAGGCATCTCTTAGGCCGAGGTTTCAAACCCTTCCACATTCCTCTTGAAAATCAGCTCCAAAAGGCCAAAACCACACAGTCAGGTGTCCAGCAGAAATCCCGTTCCTCGGTACCACTTTACTGTTGCAGTCAAGCTCACACTGCTGATAGAAATCACCTGACCAAGAACAGCTTGTGGGAAAAAAAGAGGTTTACTGTGGCTTATAGGCTCGAGCAGAAAGTTCCATGATGGCAGGGAAAATGATGGCATGAGCAGAGTAGACATCACCCCTGGGCCAACATAACATGGACGCTAGCAACAGGAGAGTGTGCCAAATACTGGCAAGGGGAAGCTGGCTATAATACCCATAAGCCCGCCCCCAATACTCTACCTCCAGGAGGCTTTAATTTCCAATTACCATCAGCTGAGGAGACTAGCATTCAGAACACCTAAGTTTATGGGGGATACCTGAATCAAACCACCACAGATATGTTCAATTTTAACAGAGGAAAAAAATCCCAAGATTTCAAAAAGACAATGAAATAATATTTTTCTGAAAATGAAAAAATTAGCAAGATTGAAATCAATGCTGGGCCTTCTGAGTCACAGCACATTCTTTAACCTTTGGAGTACAAGTCACACTAGAAGAGAGAGTCACTGAACTTGGATACAGAAGCAGGTCCAAGGCAGCTTCACTGTCCAGCACTGGCTTCATGACAGACAGGATCAAGGAGCCCTTACCTGGTTGACAGGCAACTTCCCCGCAGCAGCCAGCCTGGTTTGGCCTTCCAGAGACAGGTGCTCAGGTGGACAAGGCTTCTGGTCCTCATCCCAGAGTTCCCATCACAGAACGCCACAGCTGCATGCTCACTTGACTTGCAGACCCGAGCTTCAACTTTCTAGATGAGCAGCTGAAAGTCAGAGTGCCTATAGAGAACAAGACGCTAGAATGAGGCAATGGCAGCTACTGTGAGAGGACACTGGAACACATGGGACCTGAATGTGGTGTAGGAATCACAGTAGGGCAGGGTTTAAATAGGGGTGGGGGATGAGGGAAGGATGGGATGGTGGGAGGATGAATCAAAACCAAGGATATGTGAATAAGCCTACTATTGGTAAACCAATTAAGATATCTTTTTTTTTTTTCCGAGGTAGGGTTTTACTCTGGTCCAGGCTGACCTGGAATTAACTATGTAGTCTCAGGGTGGCCTTGAACTCACCGCGATCCTCCTACCTCTGCCTCCCGAGTGCTGGGATTAAAGGTGTGTGCCACCATGCCCAGCTAAGATATCATTTTTGAAGAAGTGTTTCAGGGGGGCTGGAGAGATGGCTCAGCTGTTAAGACACTTGCTCGCAGAGACACTAAAGACCTGGGTTGGCTTCCCCAGTACCTACATAAAACCAGATAAACAAAGTGACACATGCATCTGGAGTCCATTTGCAGCACCTGGAGGTCCTGGTATGCCATTCTTGCCCTGTCTCTCATCTCCCACCTCTTGCAAAATATAATTTTAAAAAAGTTAATTTTAGGCCAGGTGTGGTGGTGCACGCCTTTAATCCTAGCACTTGGGAGGCAAAAGTAGGAGGATCGCCATGCATTCAAGGCCGCCGTGAGACTACATAGTGAATTCCAGGTTAGCCTTGGCTAGAGAGAGACTCTACTTTGAAAAACCAAAAAAATTAATTTTAGACTGGAGATGGCATAGCAGTTAAAGTACTTGCCTGCAAAGCCGAGGGACACAGGTTCAACTTCCCAGGACCCAGGTAAGCCAGATGCACAAGGGGGCGCACACATCTGGAGTTCGTTTGCAGGCGCCTTAACCTAAGTATTCTCTCCAGCCCAGAAATTCCTTTAATTCCTTATAAGTTTTAGGAGCTGAAGAGTGGGCAGAAGGAATCGAGAACCTCAGACTTGGAAAGTGTACCCTGAGGCCCAGTGTCCCCATAAGGAGGCGCTTGAGAACCTTCCTGACAACACAGTGGATGCAGGTGTGGTGATGGACCACAACAAAGGGCAAAGATATGAAACATCGCCAATATGCCATCTGTTCATTCAGTCACACTTGCAATCAGGAATGAAAGCATGGTCAGTACAAAACACCAGGACCCCTTATTAACACAGTGAGAATTTGTGGTGGCCTGTCGTGATGCACAAAAGAATTAAAACTCCAAATCTGACGTTGAAGAGAAAGAGCAAGCGCATAGTTACGCTTTATGCTTCTCGGGAAAATATCATTTCAGACAGTGATTCACTGTCTGGAAACACTTTAAAAGGTTTCCAAGTAGAATTACACCTTTACTTGCCAGGACAGGATCTCATTAGCGTTGGGGACAAGTATCTCACAATCATACGTTTCCCTTCCGGGGCATCTCACTTCAATTACAAGTATTGAAAAAACCTATGTGTGAAATTTGACCTATGAGGCGATCTCGAGATTTTTGTCTGTGATTTTCCCACCATCAGGAGGCATGAGAGTCTACTAAATCCTTTTGAGCTTGACGTGGTTCAATGCACCTTGATCCCCAGAACTGACAAGGCAGATGTACATGCTTAGTGTGAGTTCAAAGCCAGCCTGAGATAACATCGTGTGTTCCAGTTCAGCCTGCGCTAGAGTGAGTCCGTGAAAAACCAAAAATATAGCCAGGCGTGGTGGCGCATGTCTTGAACCCAGCCCTGGCAGGCAGAGGAGTAGGAGGATGGCAGAGAGTTCAAGGCGACCCTGAGATGCCATGGTGAATTCCTGTTCAGCCTCAAATCGAGTGAGACCCTACATCAAAAAACAAAAGAAGAAAAGTAAGAAAAAAGAGAAAGAAAGAAAGAAAGAAAGAAAGAAAGAAAGAAAGAAAAGAAAAAGAAAAGAAAGGAATGAATGAAGGAAGACAGAAAGCAAAAAGACGCAAGCAAGCAAGCAAAAGACAAAGAAAGAAAAAAACAAAACATACAATAAAATAAAATGAATTATGATCAAAACAGCCTGAAGCATTGACTTACACAGCCTAAATGCCGGGAATACTTGAAAGCAGAAGCAATTACATAAAACACATTTGGCAAACGTCTATTAGGTCCTGCTAAGGAGAGGAATCGATATTTTGAAAATTACAGAAAAACCTATGAGCTCTCTCTCTGCAGCAGAGACACAGACGGCTATGCAGGCCTTTGTCATGATAAAGAAAATTCAGAGTTGGTGTCAGAACCTTCCCAGAAGATCTCTGGGAAAGAAAATTCCACAGACACAAGGC